>PVIC010000560.1:0-116999 GCA_004025085.1 Thryonomys swinderianus | reverse complement strand
TGTGGAGATTTCTCAGAAAACTAGGACTAGGGGTCCCATTTGACCCTGCTATCCCCCTGCTAGGAATATACCCAAAAGAATTTTAAAAATCACATTGGAAAGACAGATGTACACCCTTGTTCATAGCAGCTCAGTTCGTGATAGCTCAATCTTGGAAACAACCCAAATGTCCATCAACTGGAGACTGGATAAAGAAGATATTTTTTAAATAAAATGGAGTATTATTCTGCCATAAAGAATGACAAGATCGATCCATTTATTTGCAAATGGATACACTTGGAGGACACACTAATAAGTGAAATAAATAGGTCACAGATAGGCACATACCGTATCTTTTCTTTGATATGAGCACCTGTAGATGCAAATGAGCTCTAGAAAGTATGACAGTTTTTGTAGACTGGGAAGTTTCCAAAGGAAATTTGGTGTGGGAATGTAATGAGGGGAAGGAATAAATATGATTCTGAAAGAAAATAAAAGAGCATGTATAAAGAGGGTGGGGAGGTGTGGGTGGGTAGGGATATGGGTAAAAATGAGAATTAACTTGTGTCATACATTGGTACAAATTCCCAGATGTTATGTGTGATTGTGAGATGTATATAAATTGTACCAATAAAGAATTTTAAAAATTAAAAAAAATTGTTTGCCTGAAGTTATGACCTTAAACCAGCAAGGCAGGTGGTGGCGCCACTGAGCTAAATCCCTGGCCCTTGTTTTAATATTTAAATTATATTTTATTTGATGTTTTAAGTGTCATAGAGCTAAGCAGCACATGGTGAAAGAACTAATTCTTATAAGCAACCTACGGGGTATCTGTTCCAAACTCTTAAACTTACAAGGAAAGATTATAAATTTCATAGGGAAAACTGATTTATTTGAGATGTAGATAGAACTCAAAGGGCAAAGACAGACTGTAGTTCTTATTCTTGACTTAGAACTTCATACTATGTGGTAATGTCCTATCTTCTGGGCTCTCTGAAAGTTATCTCAATCCAGACAAAGGAGGTACAGCTTTTGGTAGTGTTTGCTCTGCTTTTGTTTTTCTCTGGAGAACTTGAACAGCATTTACAAGGACAAAAAGTCCTCATTTCCATCAATACCTCTTCTCATTAAATAAAGCCTTTTGATTGACATTTCTGACTGATATCACCAGAGCTAAGTGGTTTCCAGAGTTGAAACTGGAGCTCAGAGATGCCACCCAGTAAAATGGGTGAGGTATTTGTGGATCACAGAGTTACAGGGTGACTTTTAATAGTGTTACACCTTGTATCTATACATAGCTACATTCAACATCAGAAAATTACACTGTCATGGAGGAGATTTTTCTTTTCTTTCTTTTTTTTTTCTTAAGGAGATATTGTTCAGGATCTTCAAGCAACTTTCTTTTTAGTTTTGTTCCTGTACTTTAGTTGTTTGTCCACTTACAGATTTGCAGTGGTAAGGGCCTTCTTTCTAAGTACTCAGTGTTGGGGGTGTTGGGGGGGAGCCTCAGGAAGCAGAAAAAGGACCTCCAGAAATGTGCTCAGCTGTAAAAACAGTAAGACCACTGGGACGATCATTCATCAGAAATATCCCAAAGTTGTAGATGTTCAAGGTTGCAAGGATAGATGATGGAAGGTTATTCTGCTCATGAAACTCAAAAGTTGAATGGCAGAGTTCATCAACAGCAGAAAAAGAAAATGCCTATGATACTGGTCTCAGATTCACAAATAACTCCTCTGGAGTTTTAAAGCTATTTCCAATTAAAGTTATTAATCTCATGAATATACATTCATATGGTTGAAAAGGTGATATTTATTTTGCATTTTAAAATTTATATTCATTCAAACTACCTGGGATACACTATAAAATTATATAAATCTCTTAAGTATCTTGTAAGTACAAAATTTTTATTGTGCTATATTTTAAGTGATGAAAGTTTCAATGTGTTGAATGTTAATATTTTCTGTGCACCTATACACACATATATAAAGCTTTCTTTGCCATTTGAAAACTTACTGGCAATGTCAAGTAAAAGACTGGGGCTTCTTTCGATCCTTCAGAAATCAGAAGGCTCAGGTTATACTGTGTACTGATCATGCTGATGCCTTAAGAGAGAAGAATGCAGTAAAAACAGGAGACAAAAGATCAACAAAAATGTTAAAAGATTCCAATCACATGACTTAAAGAAACACCCAAGCCTCTGATGACATTTCTATTCTATTCCGAGTGTGGTCTGTGGAGCAGCAATTTCAGCAACTCCAGGCAGAATTCCTCACCCCGTTGTGAGAACTACTGAGCCAAAATCTCCATGTAATCAGATCCCCCATGATTCCCATGCATATTAAAGTTTGAAAAGTGGCCTTGGAAAACTTCTAGCCCAACAATTTCACTTTCCAGAGAAAGAAGCAAAGTTGAGAAGGGTAGCTGACCAGATAAAGTCACTTCGATGAAGCTGAGATTTAACGCAAAATTGGTCGCAACTTAATGCTCTGTTTTCTTGTTAGAGCTTCTAAAATTTCAAGTACAAACTGGAGAGATACAACCATAACTAGTCCAATATCCTGGACAGGTGCTTGGGGTCTAAAAATGGATAGGAACCTAAATATGGAACTCCATTTTCCTGGAATTCATCTGTAAATTAGGCTTCAAGTGAATGTCTGTAATTTTTAATTGGGCCATAGTTTAAGCCACACACTCCTTCCACAAAGACTTGGAACACTTGCTATGAATCAAGGATTTGTCAAGACTGATGCCAGTATATTTCAGGAATATTGAAATGAGATATTTCTTTTAAAAATGGTATTTAATTACAAAGCTAAGGAAGGAAATAACACCTAAATTTATAGAATGACCCATGTGAGATTTATAAATCCCTTTATCAGTAAGACTGAGGGAGAGAAAATCCATATTAATGGTGACTTAAATGAGTACAAGTTTTTTTTTTTTCCTCATGTAAGCGTTGGTTGTCCAGAACTGGACCTTAGAGAAAGGGACTGTTTCTTTCTCAGTGCCCCACCATAATTAGCAATAAGTCTCCATATCCAACACAGCATGAAGGAAGAAGTAGAAATATCATCCCTTTTGTTATGACTTTCAAGAAGTTGAATTCACCAGTTTCACTCCCTTTCATTGATCACTACTTAGCTATCTAACTAAACCACATTTCAGTAAAAATGTGGAACTCTAGGCCTTGTTTTGAGCGGCCATATATCCACTGTGACAAAAAGGCCACATGGTATGACTCTTCCTTCTATTTAAATTAGGCAATCTCTGCTTCTATGGACTCTAGAGCATTTGCCAATGCAGAGCCAACCTCAGGAATTTCTTCCATGAGGCCTGACCCTCTAGTGACTCTTGTTCTTGGATTTCCTGGTAAGGCCACTTACTTTTTACATGTATGTCCTTACATTTGTACTTAGAACTAGATTAAGGCAAATGGGCAATTCAAACTTCCTAAGTATTTCTTAATGATAAAACAGTATATTCTGGCACCATGAAGTCTAGCATTTGATGTTGAGATGACTGGTTCTTGCAAATAAAAACTAAATAAAATCAGGAGTGGACTGCCTATTATCTTTACAACACATTTAAAGAACCTGTTTACATCCGCAAGAACTAAGTGCTAATGCTTTTGTTCCATTCTGTGTCACTGGCCCAAAGCCAGTGGTGGAGAAACACAATGGCTAGGATTTTAAAACATATTATATTTAGTTCCACAAAAAACCAAAATGTCTGGAATTCATCTTAACCTAATGGAGGACTGAGAAATGATAAGATTTAAGCAAGGCATCCTGAGGATGCTATTCATTTTCTTATACAAGATGATATAGCTACAGTGGGGGACAAAAAATAAAAGAGGCAAAGGCCTCTGTTTGACACATGATTTGGAGATTTTGTATTCTGCCTTTCTACACCAAACAAAGCTATTAATAGATCTTCACATTGGGTACAAGTTGCAGTAAATCTTTCTTTTGTTTCAGGGAATCTAACAACCCTTTCTCTTATAGTTGTCTGATATTCACATGGAAGATATTGAGAAGTCACCTATGTCATAGTACTGCCTTCATTCACAAAAGCGAACAAACATGTCTGGCCAGGAAACAGGAGCAGTGACCAGTGGGCTTGGGAGTGAGGGTAGCAAAAAAGAAATGGAATTTCTTCATTCTAACAACTCAAAAGTAATATTCCCGGAGGGAAGTTGGAAGTTGTTATATTTCCTATTACAGGTAATATAAAATAGTAAAAATGGGCATCTTTTTTTATCAGACTTTGTCTTTTATTCCTGAAATTGATACACAATGCAGTTGGAATAACTAAAATAAAATCTGATCTAGGAAAGAATTCTATTTTTGCAGCTCAGAAAACAGCCACAGAAACTGGCATGATTAAAACAATATTTTATAAAGATTTATCTCCCCTAGGTAAGAAAAAGCCAAGTGTTAACATTCCTATTAAAACAACATGAAAATTTTTAAGTGTCTATGTCAGTAAGTCATCTTTCGCATGTAATACAACTCAAATGCATTAAAAAAAAAAAAACTTCTTTCAAGCATTTATCGAGGTAATTTAGAGCACCTGTCTCCTGGGTGGAATTTTTCTCATTTCTTTTACGACACTGGCCTTCCTAATGGATTCTGGAGTACACTTAAGTATATAACCCTTGGATTCCACAGTTCCACCTACCAATTGGTGCTCTTGGCACCTTACTCTTAATGTGTATGAAACTGACTTTGTCATTGCTGTGAAGAGCAGACTCTTGCCCTCTCCAGTCTATGAATACTCCAACCTAATCACTCCCAAGGCATTTGCTCTGCTTTCCGTTATCCGGCTGTTACACTCAACGACTTCATCTTACATTCAAGGACCCTCTTCCCTCTGTCCCTGCATCTTTATTCACTTCCAAACAGTCTTCAGTGGCTGCCAAGTATGAAGCCAATTCCTTATCCCAGAGTATGGGTATCACTGATAGATATTTTGAGGCTTGGCCTTGAAAATGTCTCCTCTGGCTCCCTGCTCCATACACAATTAAGATGAAGGGGCTGATAGATCTGTGAATCTAAGTGTGTGTGTTTCAACAGTGTATTATTTTATAAAAATGGGCCAGAGATTTAGCTCAGTGGTTCCAGTGCCTGCCTTTCAAGTGCAAGGCCCTGAGTTCAATCCCAGTAACCACATACAATGCTGGATGTGATGACTCACACCCACCAGCAATCAATACCACATACCACAGTGCCGGGCATGGTGGCTCATGCCTGTCATCCCAGCACTCGGGAGGCAGAGACAGGAGGATTGCTGAGTTCGAGGCTTGCCTGGGCTACATAGTGAGCTCAGGGCCAGCCTGAGCTACAAAGCTAGACCCTGTCTCAAAAAAAAAAAAAAAAAAAAAGATGAAGCAAGACTGATTAGTAACAGTATATAGAGAATTTTCCCAATCAGAGAAGCTCACCTGAGCCTTGGTGTTCACTTTTGATTGGGGCTCATTCATATCTGTATAAAACACCCATTGGTGATCTCAGCCTCCAGTCTCTTTGGAAGACAAGCTGATACTCCATGACCCAAAGCTTCTACCCAACATTACATTTTTAAATTATTTAGTGTGACTCAAAGCCCTCAATAAATAAAGACATTTTAAGTCTTAGAGATCACCTTCCAGAAAGCAAAGGCTATACCTCTCCCTCTTGGCAAAGTTAAAGTCATTATTACACAGGCAACAATAGAATAACTGGGAAGTATAAAGGAAAATAATCTCCACACACACATACAACCACTTTCACAACTCTCTGATTCAACTAATCAGAGACAGAAATTATATACGTGAACATTAAACTGCACCTTCTGCTAAGGAAGGTATGAATTTAAAACAAAACACCAATTCCACAAAACTATCTGTTTTGATTTTCCTCAGCAAGTCTACAACATGATTGCTGGTTTCATAGCTTTTAGCTTAAATTATAGTTTAAATATGGGTAATGTTCCCAAGAAGACCAAACATTGAAGGGTTGGTCCAAGAGTCATGCTGGTGGTAGGAGCTGTGGCTAGACACAGTGGTGGGTCCTTAAGTCATTGGGAGCATAACCTGAAAACATTGTAGGAGTCTTTCCCATTCTCTTCCTTCCCTCTGCTTTCTGGCTCCAAAATATGACTGTTCACTGTGACACATGCTCCCACTGTAGTGTGCCAGCCTCACCAGAAGTCCAAACCAATGGGACTACCATCAATGGTGGCAAACCTATGGCACAAGTGCCACAACAGGTTGTGTGTTAGGATTCAAAACTCCAAAATGTTTACCATCACTTAGCTCTCTAATCTTCAACATATACTACAGAACCTCGAGCCAGATCAGACCTTTTTACTTTCTTGGTAACCTCCACCACATATTTTTTATAGTAATAGAAATCAGAATAATAAAAATATCCTGAAAGAGTTGGAACGACAATAAATTAGAGGGAAATTAGAAGAACTGACTTGAACTGAAGTATGACATTCAGAATACAACATTTCCTGTTAAAGTCAAAGTGGTTTCTCCATTAGAAGTTTCAAGACCAAAGACAAAAACAGCAGAAGCTAGCCGGGCATGGTGGCTCACGCCTGTAATCCCAGCACTCTGGAGGCAGAGACAGGAGGATTGCTGAGTTCCAGGCTTGCCTGGGCTACATAGTGAGCTCAGAGCCAGCCTGAACTACAAAGCAAGACTCTGCCTCAAAAAAACAAACGAAACAAAACAGCAGAAGCCCTCCTTAGAATATATGTCTAAGATCATCCCTCCTTCCTTTTCTCTGACTGCTAGAAGGACAGAGGAGCTGATGCTCTCCTTCCCTATCAGAGACACCCAAATCACATATGTACAGCTTATTAATCCCCACACTTGACACAGAAGGTTTCCCAGCCCTACGAGGGCAACAGTGCAGAAGCTCCCATCCCTTCACCTAAGTGTTTCCCACATCTTGTGCACTACTCCTTTTTTTAAAAGATATTTTACCCCTGAAAGAATTTCTAATGAAAACTCAGTATCTAATGAAGATAAATATGGGCCGGAGATTTAGGTCAGTGGTTCCGGTGCCTGCCTCGCAAGTGCAAGGTCCTGAGTTCAATCCCTGGTAACCCATACAATGCTGGGCATGGTGACTCACACCTACCAGCAATCAATACCCCAGTGCCGGGCATGGTGGCTCACGCCTGTAATCCCAGCACTTGGGAGGCAGAGGCAAGAGGATTGCTGAGTTCCTGGCTTGCCTGGGCTACATAGTGAGCTGAGGGCCAGCCTAAACTACAAAGACTCTCTCTCTCTCAAAAAAAGAAGATAAATATGCTATCATTATGCTCTGTCTAGATGTTCCCCTCATGCCTGATGGGATCATAGGTGGGGCCTTCGGAAATGAAAAGATTAGAGGGGTGTTTCAGCTGTTAGGAGGTGGGGCCTGGTTGGAAGAGGCATGTCACTCTGGGCATGACCCCAATGTTACATTTTCCCTTGACTTTACTTCCTGTCTGTCATGCCATGTACAACCCTCCTCTGCCATGCTGTCCCGCCTTGGAGCCAGCCAACTAGGAACAGAAATAGGATATAAAATACACCGGTCCTCCTTTAAGTTGCAGGTATCAGGTACTGTGTCTCGGAAATGAAACAGTGACAAAAACAGTCAGTTTTAAATTTAATAGTAACAATAATAACCATTATAGTAGCAGCAGTAATAACAATCAGAACAACTAACATTGAGTTTAAACAGAGTTTCAGAAATACAGCTATCCCTTTAGGATAATGCCAGAGTAAGTTTCTTTGCCCTGAACCACCTGCACCAGGCACTTCGGGCTGAGAACTTTAGTTTCTATCAGGAAGATGACTGGTATACTAAGAAACAGGACAGGATTAAGAATGCTGCTAGATGAACACATTTAATCAGTTTAGCTGAGACAGCATCATTTTAAATATTTGATCAATATGTCGAATTTTCTCTACCCAGAAAGACCACTGCAACTATAATATCACATTACCACAATGACTTAGCACAAATATCCAATCATCTGGAGACTAGGACTTGAACAAGAACCACCGGTATTAGAATGGTTAAAATTTCAAGCCAAAAAAAAAAAAAAAATACTGTCAAGAAAATGACACCACATGGAGTAACTGAGACTTTCATGTCCTTGGTGACATATATCCTTTTATTCCCACTTTGGAAACCTGGTAGCCCCTATTCTAGCTAAACTTAGGCCTTTCCTGTGATTCAGCAATTATCCTTCTGCCAGTATACTGTTCATTCATAATCTCAAAAGTAACCTTCTGGCCAAGTCCCTTTTCTCCTGGCAATCTCTCCTGAGGCAGTTAAATTATTTTTTTACTTCAAATAAAATGAGGACTAACACAGCTACTTTGTTCACTTGGCAGCAATGTCCAAACTCCAAATGCCAGTAAAACATGTAATATGAAGCCACCTACCCGCAGCGCCTGAACCCCTGACCTGTACCCAAATGAAGTTTAATATGAGGACATCATATACCTCAAGCCGTGTGGTACTACACTGTGTACCAAACTTGCATCATTATTCTTTCAGTCCTCCAGGATTTCTCTAACACGTACACATAAAATAATGATTTTTCTGAGCAATGTGTGAGGACTGTTCTAAAATTCATGGAATAAAACTGGAGAACATTGCACTTACTAAGAGAGATGCTATGTAATATGACCTTATGAAGTACTTTAAAGGGGGCCACTCTCCTCCACCAGCACATTTTTCTGCACACCAATGTTCTTCAGACAACCACCTCGGGGCCTCTTGTGATTAAGCTGTTGTTTTTTACAGAAATGGAAAGAGCTCAAATAAACCTCCTGTATCTCTTTTTTAATCCTCCTTCCTTCAGAAGCCTTGGTCGGTTCTAGCCTTAGCATCAAAGACTCTGCCTTTGCAAGCCAAGCCTATAGTTTCCTAACTTCTCCTGAGAACAGATGGGTAAATTTCTACCTGAGATACAACATAAGCCGTCATTTGATTGAGACAGACTCTCTGAGATTGTTGCCTGGATCCAAGGTAAAATGTATTATCACCATCTGACTCATGTTCCTTCTCAGCTGGCTCTGAATTCAGATGGAAACAACTCTGAGAGCCCCTCTAAGTCTAACATTGCTCCACTGCCATGAGAGCCGCAGCAGTCAGGAGGATGATAGGCATTACGATAGCTGGCTTAGGAGCATTGGATCAGCAGCCTGAGTGTCGTCCTGTGATTACCTCTCTGCGTGCTTTTTGCTGTTGATGCTTTGCTTTTTTATTTCACCACTCTGAGTTGCCTCTGATTCCACTCCAAGGACTATAGCTCCGTCAATTAGCACTGCTCAACAGCAGTTGCCTCTCCAAGACAGTCTTAAAAAGAAATCTCCCTCAAATAGCTCTTCATTTTGATTGGAACAGGAAAATAAACACAACACATTACCACGGCTGTATCTGGCACTGCCATCAGAAGAGAGATCCATAATTGTTTGATTTTAATTTCTCCAGATTCCCAAAGATATGTTCCTTCTGCTTTGTATCATGGAAGCCCTAATTTCACCAGGCAGCTTACTCAGGAATGAACCAACAATACATCCCCCTCTCCGTCCCTCCATCACTGATGAGACATTAAAATTTCAACTGCCTCTTCTTTAGTGAACAATTATCTCACTCATTGGCTTGATTCACTGATCTCTTAATGACAGCTTTCCTGTGGTTTCCTTTGAATGTTTAAAATATGAAACAACCCCATCTTGTCAAGCTGAACACTGTAGCTGAGTTTTTAGTAGCAGTTTCCAATAAATAATTTCAAGGGGTTTCAAATTATCCATCATCTGACAGCTCTTGAGAAGATTTGCTTGTCTCCTTTAGGCATAAAAAGCCATTTCTAACCACCACACTGTCCCACTCACTACCCTCATTGATTTTCAAAATTGGTTCCATTCTCCTGAAAAGGACTTTTCTCTCTGTCAATACTGACCAGGGCTTTGAATGAACACATGTTCAGGAGGAAGGCCTATATGACTGTTCTTCCCTGGCCATCATGTGTTAGTAAATGTATTATAAAGATCAGACAAGAGATGCTGAACCTGTTTATATAATACCTTATAATAAGGTTTACATGTCAGGAAAAGAATGCATAGGATAGAAGGGACAAAGCAGTTTCTCACAGGATGAGGTCAAAGGGATGTCTTCACCAAGGGAAGAATATGCAACTCACCCAAGGACATTTAATTGGTAAAAGTCACTCTCGGCAATGGTGCTGCACTGGCCCTGCCTTTCTTCCACCTTTCTTTCCCTAGGAAGAAGGGAAAGGACCACTCATAGCGGGGAGCTAGAACAGGGTGCAGCCTTCTCTTCATTCATAGCTGATAGGGAAACCAGAAATAGCAGATAGGCTCTGTGCCCCTAAGAGGCTCTAAAAGATCTTCAAAAATAAAATCTTAAGAAGAGAACTTGCAGAACTAGAAAATTCAGTCTCAAACCACTTCATACCTAGATGACTGAAGGTGAAAAGCTGAAATTAAGAATGAAAAGAGAGATTTGAAGATAAAACTCTGTTAGGAATTAGATCTGACTCCAGAGCACAGACCTTGTATACTTTTTAAAATCTTTATTATGAGATTGTAAAATAAGATTAAGGTTGATTTAAACACTTATGGTCCAAATTATTATTATCTAAAAATGATACTTTATAATGCCTTTATACTTTTTTGAATTTTATATGGCCTTGTTAGTATTGAATATGTTTTAAATTTAAACACAACAATGCATGCATTTTAATTGCTTTCAATTTAAGGAAATCCTGTTGTTAGAACTATAAGCTAAGCTGTGGGGATGCATACAATTTAAAAAAATGTTTACTGGACAGAGAGCACATAAACTAATTGAGGAAATATACACATTTTAAAAAACCCAATGAACTTAGAAGGTAAATAATGAGGTCCATCTTCTGAATATTGCCACTGCCTAAACACACTTATGCAGAATGGAGGCAAAAATTCAGAATTCTTTGCCTCATCTGCTTAATTACTCAAAACAGAAATTTAAGGTCATTGCACCCTCACACTTAAATCTAATGTCTCACCATAGCCATGCACGCGATCATTTGGACAGTGTTTTAAGCCGTTGTCCTTTGCAGCAGCCACCATCACCAATGACACAAGTACCAGCTCTTTCAACACTCTGTCACCCAGGTGACTAAAGCAGCTAATAACACCCTTCCCACAGCACTGAAACCAGGGTGATCTTTCCAAAATGCCAATCAGACCATGTCATCCCTGTGCATTAAATATTTCCAAGATTGTTTTCATTGTTCTTGACATTAATATCAACTTTCTTTATTTGACTTACAGAGATGTAGCCCGGCCACTGCTATTCTTCCAGGCTCAGTAGAAGCCACTGTCATCTTCCCCTTGCCATGCAGACTCATAAGGGGCCCTGCTCCCTGCCACAGGACATTTAAGCGTGCCAGTCCTTCTGCTTGGCCCACTGTTCAGCACCTTGTCTGTCTTCACACAGCCCTCAGCAGCTGATTACCCCCCTTTTTTTAACCTCTGCTTCACAACAGGTTCAATTTTAAGTTGACACAATTATTTGATTAGTCACTATCTCTCTGGCCATATTAGCATAGCTTTTGATATATTCTAAGCATTAAAATATTTTGTGGGTGTATTAATCCATCAATGAAAATTAAAATGGGATTTATCAACAAAGGACATCAGAGAGATTTATAGAAGTAGCCTTTTGAACTGGATCTTAATAGATGAGTAGCAATTAGGAGGAAAGATAGGAAAAAGAGTATCTGAGGCAGAAAGAGTGGCCTGAGAAGATGTTGCTAGTGTGCAGTGTTTCCAAATCACAGATTCTCGTGTCTGGCACCAAAAGCAAATGTAGAAGAGCAACTAGAGACACGTGTGCTAGACAAGGTTTCAGCAAAGTAGGAGAACCACAGAGAGGTGCAGGATAAGAGTGAGCTCAGCCTCATGGGTGATGGGAATATGTCAAGTGTAAACAAGGAAGGAGTGATGGAAAATAGAGTGGAAAATAGATGGAATAAATCCTCCAGGCAAGAGTCTCATTAGATGGCTGATAAAGAGATCCATTATGTACATACTTATTAAACTAATACAGTAGATAAAGGAGAAAAGGGTCTAATATGGGAGCATTTTTGAAGATAAAGCAGATAGGAACTTATCCTGGAAGTCTTTGTTTTAGAAGATAAAATGGATAGTAGTGGCTGAGTGATTGTCAGGGGTTTACGGACAAAAGGCAGTGGTTTCATCAGTGAAGTCAGACTTTAAAAGGATGGTGCTTATGCTTAGAAGATTGAGAGGATAAACAGGTTCCATGTTAGTACCTGCTGGGTATCCAAGCAGCGATGACTACCCTGTAGGCTGTTGGGTACTGAGCAGGACAGAAGTCAGTGCTGTGGCGGCGAGCTGTGGTATCAACCTAAGGATGAGAAATGGGCTTCAATTTATGTAGCTGCTCCAACTGATAGAGAGCTAATAATGGCTTACTCCTGTATGAACTCTGAGTGTGAAGCCAAGTTTAATAAAATGTTATCTGAGTTTAATACAGTTAGTGGAAAAGAAACTGGTAAGTACCAGTATCAGCGATATGAGGCAGGTGCTACATATATGCCATTTATTAATGTTTTCAGTTCATTTGGCTGGAACCAAATAGCACGTACAGAGTTGTGGCAGTTCAGAGGGCAGAGTTTTAGTAGGTTACCTGGTCTAACCCACGCTTAGGATTATTTGATTTTCTAAAAGCCCTTTTCACTTCTATTCTCATTTGCTCATTTTTAAGATATAGACAACAATCATACCTATTTTGTACAACTGAGTGAAGTGCAGCATGTTAACAGTGCTTAGTAAAAGCATTATGGAAATCAGTATGGAGATTCCTCATGAAACTAAAAAACTAAGTTTCATTCAAAGCAGCTATCACCTCCATGTATTTTCTCTGCAAAGTTAAAGACATAATGCAATGACACATGCATACTTATGGTTATAACAGTATGATTTATAATAGCTAAATCTTAAAAGTGGCTATCAACAGGTAGATGGATAAAGAAAATGTGGCATTTATACACAACAGGGTCCTGGTCTGCCACAAAGAAGGATACTCTTGAGTCATTTTCAGGAAAATGGATGCACTTTGAGACCATAATTTTAAGTGAAATAAGACACTCAAGCTTAAATATCATGCTTTTTCTCTTACACGAAAAATCAAAATATAAGTAAACAGTAAAATAAAAGATATATAATAAGAAATAGGTCTTTTGCAGAAGGGAAGGAGAGAATAAGAGCTGGAGAGAAAGAGGAAGGCAACAGAGTGGAGATGGAAAAAGAACTTCCTGATGTTACGTATGTGTACCAACTCCCCACAACAAATGTAGTCCTTATACACTAATAAAAACAAAAAAATTAAATATATAGCATTATAATTGGCATGTACTAAAGTTCTATTAATAACACTTCATTTTACTATTATAATACCTACATATCATCAACAAGTTAAAATTCAACTGCTGCTGTGTGCTGGTACTGAGACAAGCAATGGAACACTGAAACAAAGATAAATTTATGCAGATGCCTGCAAGGAGCTTTCTTATCTTCCAGTGAACACAGTTACTAATGAGTAGAAACTAAGGGGGTAAACAGAAAAATACATGCAAACAGTCAAAATGACAACTGCAAATATCACACCAGTTACAAACTCCTGCCCACGTTTACACCTAACTACAGCCAGAATCTCTGTGCAGCTTACAACATGGCTCTACTTTTTCCAGCATGCATGTAATTTTGAAAGC
This sequence comes from Thryonomys swinderianus, assembly GCA_004025085.1. Classification (NCBI taxonomy): domain Eukaryota; kingdom Metazoa; phylum Chordata; class Mammalia; order Rodentia; family Thryonomyidae; genus Thryonomys; species Thryonomys swinderianus. Next base: position 103,217 of record PVIC010000560.1, on the reverse strand, counting down.
AAGTATGGTCCTTGGGTACTATCATCTTGGAGAGGAAAGTACTATTGGGCAGAGTTCACTTATTGCCTTCACTCAGGATCTGTTCTTAACAAGTAACAGTGTTTCATGATAATGTTACACTTGATGACATCAAACATCACAGAGTATCTAAAGACTGCATCAATCTAAGGACACAAGACCACAAATTATTTGAATGAATGCTGTTAGCTTTGCCCTTAAAGACAGTAGTCACCACCCCTAGGATACCTTTCTTCACACAGAGGTCACAGACACCTTAAAGGGACCATTACCTAAGGATGATCTAAGCAGGGACAGAGAAATGGAATTCTGGCATATTTTCTGAAATATTTATAAGCCCTGAAATGAATGGATTTACTAACATGTATAAGTGGATGATGTCAATGTCTTTAAGTAGCTATTATCCATGAGAATCTACAGAATCCATTTAGCCACAGAACGTTGAAATTGAAAGGGCATTTCAGGTCATCTGGTTCCACCTCCCACACCATACAGACTACCTCTGATGTGGTGAATAAAAAAAAATAATTAAGACGATATCACTGGCTCCCAAATTATAGAATCTCAGAAACAGAACACATCTTATGAGTTATTTGATCCATCTTCTCCAATAGATACAATAATGAGCTAAACCAAAAGTATTCAGATGATAGGGTTACCCTTAGGGCTAGGCTCAGAAAGCAAATTGTGCCAATCTATGCTGCCTCAACTTAAAATCTTAAAAAAAATATTTACAGGGAATTGAGTGCTTACTTTTGACAGCCAATTATTTGAAAATGCTAAGTTTGGAACTAAGAGATTATAGGGGAAAACATAGAATTCTAGTTTAAAATTGGATGCAAATATTTTGGTAACCTTAGGAAAATCTTTGTAACTTTTGATAGGTTTGGGATAGGGACAGAATAGGAAAGTTTTATTAAATGTCATGCAAGTATTGATCATACTATCATAATTGTACATGAATTGTGCCATAAGAATGCTTAGATGCCATTAGTATATTTAGTACCAAACAAGGATGATCCTTTATGTAACCATCTTTGGGCTACGATAGAGCTAAACCCTGTAGATAAAGACTGTTGTATACGAACATGACACTGCTGAAGATGTGCTCTTCATATCTGTCACAAAGAAGGGATTATTCTGTCTCTTCTGTGCTGAACGAAATTGAGTTGAGCAAGTTACTCTAATTTTTCTGACATCTCAGTTAAGCAACAGAGCCTCAACTTTTAAAGGAATTTTGGTTGTTTGCAACTTAAATTACAGAGTACAAGCTGGTAAAACCTTTTAAAGAAAGGTAAATTTAGAAGAAAAAAAAAATGAGGACCCAAATCTTAGGTTCCAAAATATGCAGCTGACATACTCTCTACCCAAGAGGACTGGAGTCATTACTGAAAAGAGAGTTCTTCCTGAAGTATTCATGCTTCTTCCTCACTGGTGTGGGAATTCAACCAGAATTCAGCTTGTCCCAGCACTGATTAGACAGAAATCTCTTAGAGAACCCTCCACCAACAGGGAGTTGTAATGTGTTTGGCTACTGGGTGCCAAGGGACACATTGGATTAAGATTTCCAATTTATAATTTTCATCAAAGTTTAGTGACTCCCTGCTGACCACGTGCAGGATAAAATCCAAATTGTCTAATGATATGTTTAGGCTGGCATTCAAGACCTCCCGCACCCTGGCTGGAAAGGCCTATTGCATGTTCTGCCCAGCCATTACATTTCCCAAGCTGTCCATTCAAGCTAAACGGGTCTTATCTGTCTTCCAAATATACTGAACATTTCATGTGTGTGCTTAGCCCTTTGTTTCCCTGTTCTTGGAAGCTTTTATTTCTCTTCTAACATTCACTCAGATTCTGTCCATCTTTGAAGATCTGGCTTTGCTTCTTACTACTTTGTTTTAATTCTTTTCTGTGCCAACTGATGTACTATATAGTAAATAAATCATTGATGGGCAAAAAACAACAACAACAACAACAACAAAACAGTGCTTCATTTCCACATTCTAGTTGAGAATAGAGTTACAAGAAAAAAGAAACAGGAAAATAGATTAATACACAATAAACCACCTGAGATAGAAAATGGATTTTCAGTAGAATAACTGCTCCTTATACTGATGATTAGGGATTCTCTTCATAGGAGCCATTTGAGCAAAGACTTAAGAAGAGAATGAGCCAGATGTCCCAAGAGCATTTAGACCAGGATAAGAGGATATATTAAAAGCTTTGGATGGTAAAAGAGCTGGAACCCAATTGACAGTGGCAGAGACTATGTTTGGAAATGGCACAAGCTTTCTAGTCAGTAAATATGTGCTTTTTCTCTGAACTCATCTGCTACCATCTGCACCATCCATTAGGTTCTTGGCATAAAGTGTCTACAATTCTCACTTCTTTTCAGCTGTGTCTCCTTACACAGCAAGTCCAGGAGAGTAAGTACCCTGGCTGCTTTGTATTAATACATCCCAGCACCCACCAGTAAATAAAAATCTGTGTGAAGTCCTCAATAAATCATTGCTAAGAGTCCAGTATTTTCTGTGGTCCAATGTCATTAAGGCAGAAGTGAGCATGAAAGTTTGTAGACTGATTGTTCCTTCATCCAAGAAGTCTCATATATTTACAATCACTACTGCCCTGATGGAAAGAGTCTTCTCCCCAAATATCATGGCTCTTTGGACTGCCATTTCCTTCTCTGCAATGTCCCAAATTGATTTCCGCTGCTATAATCACCTGCCCTAGAACCTGGTAACAAGCCAAAGGAGATTTACCACAGGCCTATGTACACTTATATATATTAATACATTAACTTACAAACATTAAAAAAATAAGAGTATATGCTTATGAAATACACAAAAATTTTATTATAAAGAATCAAATAGCCGGGCATGGTGGCTCACGCCTGTAATCCCAGCACTCGGGAGGCAGAGACAGGAGGATTGCTGAGTTCGAGGCTTGCCTGGGCTACATAGTGAGCTCAGAGCTAGCCTGAATTACAAAGCGAGACCCTGTCTCAAAAAACAAACAAACAAACAAACAAAGAATCAAATAATTTAATCTCATTGGGAGAGCAATAAGATTTATATGTTTTATCATGGTTTTTTAGATATCAGTTAAATATCTAACATAGTAACTTGAAGGTCTGACTTAAAGTTCAGTTTATTTCAATACCTGATTCAGAGCTCCATAGCTAAAGATAATACTTCAAAATTACATGAGTATAGATGAAAGAAAGTGCACCATTGGCAACATGTAGTAAGCCATAATATCCTTTTCTCCTCCCCTCAGTCCTATCTACTGAATTCTTCAGTAAATAGTTCCGTTTCTTCTCATGTGCTGTTCTCCTATCTAGCTGATGGGAAAGATTGATGTACTACAAATTGAAGTTCAACATTTTTCTATATTAAACAAACATATTTAAGACCCCCTAAAACATTCAAATAGATCATACACTAAAATCTTTTTAAGCTTCATAATATGTTTAGTTATGACATTTATCAGAAGAGGGATACAACAATAAAAATCATTCAAAATGGGCATTTTCAACTCTAGTTCACTGTTTGGTGTTGATGGTGATTTTGGCTTTAGTGGTTCAGGTTTTGGTCTTTGGTTATTAATGTCTTCTTTTTAAAAAACATTCACTTTACTTAAAAGGAACTTTCTAATTTTTGTTTATCTGCTTGGTACCACACTAGTCAATATCACTGAAACAGGCATTTGTCACTGCAGGAAATGTCAGCCAGTCCAAAACACATGTCTTCTGAAAAATACATGCATACATAGTATTTATAAGTGTGATACGTCTCAGTTGCTTACCATAAGGTTACCTGTGAATCACTGTGTGATAGAGATATTTATGGTAACAACCTACCTCACTATAAACAACTATATTTTAAAGAATTTGGTATCTAAAGCTAACTATACTAATGAAATACTATAACTTTGTCCATCTCAAATAGGTTAATTTGTTTTTTTGATGCAAATCTGCTTAAATTCCAATAAATCGTCTACTGTTGAGAATATCTTTTCCAGGACATTACTTGTAAATTAAAAGTAATGAGGGGAAAGTAAAGATATGATGTTAAAAAAAAAAAGAAAGTCTCGGGAGGCAGAGACAGGAGGATTGCTGAGTTCGCGGCGGCTTGCCTGGGCACCATAGTGAGCTCAGAGCCAGCCTGAACTACAAAGCGAGACCATGTCTCAAAAAGAAAAAAAAACAAAACAACAACAAAAAAAGAAAGTACATGTATATGCGGTGGGGTTATAGGGTGGGTAGGGGAATGGGTAGAAATGAGTTTTAACTCGTGTCATATACTGGTACAAATTCTCAATGTTGAGTGTAGTTGTGATGTGTATATACAATGTACCAATAAGGAATTCAATAAAAAATTAGTCCTAGATCTATTGCAGTATTTTAACTAAATCTAGCAAATACCATAAATATTGAAATTTGTTTTGAAAAATGTATATTTCTTCAGCTGTATTATAAACCTCCCATATTCTATTCTTGCCTCTACCAACCCATATTTTCTAATAGGCTACTGATTTATTCAGTGGTTTAAAAGCAAAAGCACACCATTTTTTGTCATAGAAGGCAGAAAGAATGTTTCCTTGTTAGAAGGTACTTTTTATCTCTTCTAGTGGAAGATTGCTATGGCTTGTGCTTTAGTGTCTCCTCAAAGCCTCATGCTGATGAAGTGACTGAATCTTCAATGTGTGATGCTGGGATGGAGAGCATGTGATCACTAAGCCACCACATGTGAGTGTCTGCTTTGGCACCACCCTAATCCCAGTACTCTGAAAGGGACAAAAGGGGCAGAAAGACACTGTTGAATTCTCTTATTTTACTGTTTTCTATTGCCATGGACTATTACCACTCGGCCACCTTGCCTTGGGATCAACTAACTAGGGACTGAAACCCCATTGAACTGTAAGCCAAATGAACCCCTCTCTCTCTCCCTCCCTCTCTCTCTTTCTCTCTCTCTCTCTCTCTCTCCCCGCCCCTCCCCCCTCTCCAATTTGGGGTATTTGTGTATTTTGTCTCAGCAACAAGAGAATAGTACCTAACATAAAGTTCATTTCCAACGTTATTTAATCACAAAGCTGAAAAGAATAATTTTATAGTGCTACAAATGGAATGAGGCTTTCTTAACCAAAAGATCAAATTTTAATAACATCAGTAATAGAGCAAACCAACAAGCAGTGCCCAGAGACATTGTGCACTGAGGCGTGCATGTTATCAGTGTGTGGGATCCCAGCCTTAACTGCGCACCTGACCCACTCGTGAGGAAACAAAGTCCAACTGAGGGTTTCACCGAACAACTAGCCCATACTTCTCCAAACAGCCAAAGTCAAGAAAAACCAAGACTAAGGAACTATTTCAGAGGCGAGGAAACTAAAGAGATACGACAACTAAATGGAATATACATCCTGGGTGAGATCCTGGAATGGGGAACATTGATCATATCAGGGTTCAGTTTTCTGATTTTGATCAATGTAAAGCTATTAAAAACAAGCCCTTTATTCTTCTGATAGTGACATAGGCAAGGATAAGAGAGCGTGCTGCCTCCAGGTTACTTCAGATAATTCAGAACATGTCCACATACATATGTATTGACAGTGATAAATTGGGCAAATCAGCAATTGGTAAAAGGCATATGTGAAACTCTTGCAATCTGTCTTTCAGTTTGAAATATCAGAGTAAAAACTTATACTATATATTTCAAAAATTAAATATTCCCAACTCATTTATCCAGGCTTCTCAAATGCAATATATTTTAGTATTCTGAGAGCAAACAAATAAAGATACACTTGTCTCCTCCTTGGACACCAGTGACACAACTACTTCCCATATTCCTGTGTGAACGCACCAGTCTCATACTGTTTGCTGATATTTATGGAACTTAATTTTGTGTTTTGAGTCCAAAATCTAAAAGACATCATGATATTTTTTTCTTCTATACCAGTATGTTGCATTGTTTAAACTCAGCACAAAATCTACTTTAAACATCATAATTCTAAAATTCTACAATAATTGTAACAGAGAACCCATATTGCTTTCTCCAGGTTTGACACTGTCACTGTCCCACATGCTCTACACACTCCTTAAAGGACAAGCTAGGAGGTAAGTGGTGCTATCATTGCAATGGGAAAACAGGAACACAGATATTATCATTCAAAATATCACCAGGTATTCTAGTCCTATGTGTAAACTAGTAGGCACTAGAAACAGAAGTTGAACCTAAGCAGTTTTATCTTGAACTCCACCCTTTTATGCACTATAACAACTTGTCTCTTCATCTTTTTTTTTCTGCATAGCAGTGCAAATAATTATACTGCTTATCTTTGTATCTTTAGATTCTAGTGCATATGTGACACAAGTCTCCACAAATATTTGAGCTAAACTGACTCAGCCTCTTCTGTTTTATCATCCTATATTTGCAATAATTATGTATGAGACATACTTTCACCTGTATAAATGTCATCTCAACTGGGTCTCAGTTTTTGCATATGAGCATCCTGAACTAAATATTTCTGAGACTCTATCTTGAGAATATCCTGCTGTTAGTATAGCAGTTTCCATTTTGACCTCTGCCTCTATCTTTAGAAGATGAACCTTAAAAGTGTGAGGATTACTGGGCCAGAGGGTTAGCTCAGTGATTCCAGTGCCTGCCTCGCAAGAACAAGGTCCTGAGTTTGATCCCTAGTAATCACATACAACGCTGGGCGTGGAGATTCACGCCCACCAACAATCAACACCTCATACCACAATGCCGGGCGTGGTGGCTCACACCTGTAATCCCAGCACTCGGGAGGCAGAGACTGGAGGATTGCTGAGTTCGCGGCGGCTTGCCTGGGCTCCATAGTGAGCTCAGGGCCAGCCTGAACTACAAAGCAAGACCCTGTCTCAAAAAAAAAAAAAAAAAAAAGTGTGAGGATTATTATCATGACTTAAATTCCTCACTGGCCCTGTCTTGATCTCCTTTAGCATAGCTATCTATCTAATGGGAGTCTAACAAACTTACCCAAAGCATTTATATTCTATCTAAAGTGGTTCTTCTTAATTGAAATGAAACAAAATGAACAAATACTAATCAAGGACAAAAGGAATTACACAATTGAATTGACAAACCTGAGATCTGCTCATATCTTTGTATTTCTTTCATGAATGATTGGAGATTAGAGTCACTTCCGGAATTAGGCCCAGAGAGATAGAAGCTGGTCCAGACCAGAAGAGGAAGCAACACAAGGAAATGGGTGTCTGCTTAAAGACTGTCCAAGGAAATGGACTTTATGTCAAAGGTTAAAATTTTTAAATACACGAAAAAAAGACATTTATTTTAAAGGCTAAAAATTCATCTTAAAGAGAGAAGTAGCAGGAGAAAAAATTGCCAGAATGACTCACCACATTCATGAGAGAGTGGCCACTCTCACTGAAAGGACTGTGAGATAAAATCCATTCAGGGGCTCAAGTTTCAGGCAGGATGTAGTTAGCATGAAACAAAACAGCAAGTGCAAATGACCTGTCCTGGAGTTAGACCTAGGGACAAGGAATTCTGTCTACATAGAACAAATATTTAAGGCAGGGAAGAATTGCCAAGAATACAGCATAAACCTGTTACTGAAGAATGCTGAAATGGTGAAAAAAAATCACAAAAGATACAGGCAGGAATCCTATCTCCAGAAAACGACAATGTCAGCTGCACAGGATGAGCACTAAGGTAGGGATAAGAAAGTTACTGGTTCCTTTAAATTCAACCACATAGAGGCAGGGTTAGAATTGGACTGAGCCACAGGATTCACTCTCCTCTGCTGGTGGTGTTTGAGCAATTAAAGACTATCTGAGTAAGAGAACAGGCCAGTTATATAACTCTCATGAGTTTAAATTTCATCAGTGTCCAAAACTACAAGATAGTATTAACTCTTAATTTTCTCCCTCTAACTGACCTTTCCAGTCTGGAATTTACTTTCAATGAACACATCATTTAGTATTAATTATATATTTAATGTTGGTTTCAAAAGACTATATGGTAGACTACTATGTAAGTTTTGATCGAGTTGAACCAAGGGTTATTGTGTTGAATCTTGAACCAACCATCAATTGAATAATTTAGCTGTCTACCCGGCTGAATATAGAAGAGGACTGTCTCCTGTACTAATTTAAAAAGAGAGAGAAAGTTCCCTCTTGAGACTGAATGATGGCAAAAAGACTTCTCCTGCTATTGGTTCTCTGAACAAACATCAGATCTCTTTGCCTGAATTTCTGACTGTGCTACCTCAGGTCCCTATGTCGATCCCTCACCTTTGAACACAGCCAGCTTCTGAAAGCTCTGGACTCTGTTCCCATCGATTGCTCCATTTCTCCATGTGCCCTGAGGTGCTCTTCTCAGACAGACACGCACCTACTGCTTCACTCCAGTCTAGACATCGTTGCATTTAGACATGCCATCCTTAGAGCACCCGCAGCTCAGCCTCTGGTCTGGAACCACGGCTCTGGCTCAGGGAAGTGTCCTTCAAGTCCTTTATCGCCTCTCTGTCCCAACAACCACCAAGCAATTCTGCAGGTCAGACTTATTAACAACAGGTGTGATCTAAGACTCTGTTAATAATGTTGCATTGCTATTAAAAATCTTGACTTTTTCAGTTACCAGAAATGCAGGCACCAGAATACCAATAATGAATATAATCATGATGATATATTTTTCTAACCAAAAGCTTTAAATGCAGTTTTTTCTCCATAATATTTTATGAGTGCATTTGAGTTATTCTGCTAGATGAATACTATGATGTGATCAAGTGTTGAGCTACCATTCCCAGAAATTTAAAGGTCAGAAATTCTATACCAACAGATTTTAGTGAAAATTGAGGGTTCAGTCCTGGAATTATTCAAAGTGGCATAGCTTTTATAACCTTCTGCACACAGTTTCTTCTTGCTTCATGGAGAACTTGTATGTTCTGTGTGCATAATAAATTACCCAAGGAGAAGGAAAAGAAACCATAGGGGATAACTTGTCAATAATATTTCTGCAAGAGGGTAGATAGATTTGCTGACAGGAAATAGTTATTAAAAATAAACCTGCATCAGCTGCATCTGTAAGTAAGACACCTATTCACTCTTGATCATTCATATTATATTATAAAGAAACCATCCTCTGAAGCTGAGGTTACCCCACCATGGACAAAAGTAGCTATATGACTTATATCCAGGCAACAGAAGCAACGCTGGTGCTCTCACAAGAGGGGATAATCACAGAAGCAGAGATGTTGGTTTGCCAGGTTCAAAGTGCTTCACCATCCACTTAAGGTGCCAGTAATGCACACATCTGTATATGATAAAAAGAAATCAAATCCTGCTCAACTCTAAGCCTGCCCACTATCATCTGTGGGAACCCATTAGTTCAAGCCTTCAAAAGGAGTCTTTCAGCCCACATTGGCAGTGGCAGCTACCACTGCTACAACCTGAAAATATACCACTGGCACCAGCTATTACCAACTACCTCTCTAGAACCCTTGTTGCTTTCAGGCAGAATCTCACTTCCCCAGCTGGCTGCCAAAGCTACTGTTCTCTGTTAAGAGCTAAGCAGATTTGGGCCAGAGGTTTAGCTCAGTGGTTCCAGTGCCTGCCTCGCAAGCGCAAGGCCCTGAGTTTGATCCCAGTAATCACATACAGTGCTGGGCGTAGTGACTCACACGCACCAGCAATCAATACCACATACCACAGTGCCAGGTGTGGTGGCTCACGCCTGTCATCCCAGCACTCGGGAGGCAGAGACAGGAGGATTGCTGAGTTTGAGGCTTGCCTGGGCTACATAGTGAGCTCAGGGCCAGCCTGAACTGCAAAGTGAGACCCTGTCTCAAAAAAAAAGAGCTAAGCAGACTTGGCAAGGCTCAGCTTCCCTCATGGAGAGTCCTTTGCTTGAGGAATTCCAGGCAACTATCCCCAAGGTAGGGCTCTTCCAGTCCCTCTTGTTAGTCCCACCTCCAGGGCATGTTCCTGCAGGGGCTCTGGAACCTATTCTACCTCATTTCTTTTGATATTCCTCATTCTCAGCCTTAAATCTCATGACCCAAATTATAGTATAATTAGACTGTTCTTTTCTCCATCCTTGGGCATCATGTTTTTAATCTCTCAATACCTCTGTGACTGTACAACTTCATTATCTACCGTTTTGATCCATATACTTGGAAGTAGGAAGAAAATGTTCAAATGGAAAGGGGGACAAAGGAGGGGAGAGTGAATGAAGAGCAGTAAAAAAAGTACAAACAAAGCTTATGTATATGGGGAAGGAGTTGAAGGGAGGGAGCAGGCATGAAAAAAATATGTCCATCAACTGGAGAGTGGATAAAGAAGATGTGGTTTTTTTTAAATGGAGTATTACTCTGCCATAAAGAATGACAAGATCAATCCATTTAGGTGCAAATGGAGACACCCGGAGGATATACTAATAAGTGAAATCAATAGATCACAGATAGGCAAATATCGGATCTTCTCTTTGACATGAACACCTGTAGATGCAAATGAGCTCTAGAAAGTATGACAGCTTTTATAGAGTGGGAAATTTCCATAGGAAAGTTGGTGTGGGAATGTAATGAGGGGAAGGAATAAATATGATAAAGAAAGAAAATAAAAGAGTATGTATAAAGTGGGTGGGGAGGTATGGGTTGGTGGGGATATGGGTAAAAATGAGAATTGGCTTGTGTCATATGCTAGTACAAATTCCCCAATGTTATACATGTTTGTGAGATGATATGGATTGTACCAATGAAGAATTGAATTTTTAAAAATAAATAAGGTGTATCATGTACAGGTACAAGTTAATAATGAATGTAATCATAAATTCTACATAAAATGTGTCAATTAATTTTTTAAAAAAGAATAAAAGGGGAAGCAAAGCTTTGTAAATAAGAAAGAGAAGGAGAGTTGAGGAGAGGAGAGAGAGGGAAAAATTTTAGTGATTATGTGTAGTGACCTGATGGCAAAATCCAGTTCTGGCTGAGCCAACTACACCTCAGGCCAGTCTCCTAGGCCCTGAGAGAGCCCTTAGCTCTCAGGAGACTAAGACTTAAGCAAGCATTGAGCTAACAGGCATGCCACGGCTGGAGATTGCCCAGTCCTCCGCAGCGTTGGGCCCCTCCTCTGACAACAATGGACAATCCCCAATAGCCAACGCAACCCCCTCCCACCCTATATATATCGTCGCACACTGCATTCATTAAATGGAAGCGTTCCGAAAGCCTCCCCAGAGTCTAGTGCGGATATGTGACTCTGCGCCTCACCCTCCCGTGTGCGGCCCCACGACGACAATAACTGGCGCCCAAACATGGGGCTCTTGGGTAACCCTTCACCTCACCTCTTGGGTGAGTGCCCCCACTTTCGTGGAGAATTCCTCTCCCCCAAGCCCAGCAGGCCACTTCCTCTCAGGTAAGTCCCCCCCACCTTCGTGGGGAGTTCTTCTTTCTCTCCCTGCAGCCCAGCAGGACACATCCATCCCTGAGGCTCAGAAGGCTGCTTCTTTAACGTGTCAAACCCCTTTCACCTTCTTTCCACTGACCTCACCTCTCTGAATACGGGAAATATCCTCTACTCCACAGCAAAATCCCAAGATGGCACCTGTGCCCCTTCTCTTTGGCCGACACACAGACGCCACCCCCTCTACAGATCACTGGCCCCTCCTTCGGCTCAACCCGTTAAACTGCCCCACTTGCGGGCAGTTTCTGACCCTCATCTCCAGCCGCCAGAGGTAATGGCAAAGGCGATGTCCAGTACCATGGAGCTATAGCTGCTGCTGCTACGACTGCTCAATAAAGCCCTTCTGGGCCTCTGCTTCCCAAGGGATGCCCACTGGGAGCAGCGGTACTTGGACCAGCCAGGCAGGACCCTGCTGCTCTATGTGCATGCCCTGTGAGACACACCCAGAGAGGTGCCTGGTTTCCACCTGGGCCAGCACCTCTATGGCAATAACCACAAGCCGCTTCACAAGAATGACTGGATCCACGTGGAAGACCCTGGGCTTCTCTACCTCAACCCAAGGCTAGACTGCAACTCCTGGGAGAAGCTCAGCCTGTGAAATGGTGTCTCCCCCCAAAAGATGTCAATCCCCACACTGCCACCTGATCTGCCATTTGGCCAAATGAGGAGGCTCTCTCTTCAGGAAGGGCCCCCAAAACATCAATGCCACCCAGTGCCGTGGCACCCCAATAAGACCACCTGGAGAGATATAAAGGACATCCATGACCAACCTTGTGCTTTGGCCCCTCTGGGCATCTCCCACCCTATACCAGGGCCAATGCTGGTGTTCTTCCTGTGTGCTATGCTCACAGGAATTCACAGAAGGCATTCATGGAAGCATTCCAGAAACCTCCTCAGAGTCTGGTGTGCACGTGTGACTCTGCCTCACCTTCCCATGTGCAGCCCCGTGACGACAACAGTGACCACCACAGGAAGAAAGATATTTACCTGTCTTCCCTCAAACACTTTGGCCTGTGCCAAACTGTGGGCCATTAAAGCCACTTTGATTGCTGTTCTAGAAAAGTCATCTGCCATATCATGAAGAATTAAATTTAAGCTTCAGTATTTTATGTCAGGAGGGGTCAAGTTAGTGAGAATTAATGAAACTCCAGTATTCTCTATGTCCAACACTTAGGAGACCAGAATGCACTCTGGAAAGATATTGTCTTGGGTTTCTTAGACACTGGAGGTGGAGGTGCCTAAGGCATGTAGAAGATGCTGTGCTAGTAGGCCCATGGATTATCAAACCATGGACTGGAAGAAAAGATAATGATCATGTTTCTATCCAGAACTGATATAATGGTTCACACTGGGGAAGACTCATTTTTCTCTTGCACTCATTTTCTAATTTTGAAAAAGTTAAAACTTAAAAAATTTTAAACTTACACTAAAGTGGAGCACGTAGTACAAAACCCACCATCTTCATAGACTAGTGTTATGGGCATTGTGTCAAAACCCTAACTCCCAGTACTCCATTTTAACTGGAAATAGCATCTTTATCAAAGCAGTGAAAATGTACCTCTTTCATAATCAAAGACAAACAGAAAGTAAATGAGGCCAGGTAGATGGACCATAGTCCTTATCAGAAGAGAGGAAGGGACACAGACAAACACAGAGGGAAAACAATTTGAAGCCACAGGGTGAAAGGGAGCATCCATGAGCCAAGGGAAGGTTTCAGAAGAAACCAAATCTCCCAACACCTTGATATAGAACTTGACTCTATTACTGAGACAATGAATTTCTGTTGTTTAAGCCATACCAAAAAACAACAAAAAAAGATAGTGTCTTTTTTTATACTACTTTACTTGACCTCTCAGCAGCCTAGACAAAAGTTGCTGACACTGTCTTGCTAAATAATCTTTTTATTTTGGTTTCAATGATGCCATACTCTCCTGACTTTCTTCTATTTTGCTGACCACAGATACTTAGCCTCTATTGTCAGGTCTCTAAATGTTGATTTTATTTTCTTTTTCACTTTAACACATAAGTAACACACATGATTAATACTATGTAAATAATATTTACTCTGGGTGCCTTACAGTATTATTGCTTTAGTGTCCCCAGGCCTCAGTTCTCATACCTCATCCTTATTTTCACTTTCAAGTTTCTCTCATCTGATCTCACACCTATAAGCACCATTTCCTCATTGATATCTCCCAAACTACGACTCTGGTGCCGATGCGTCCCCAGAATTCCAAATTTGTTTACCTGACTCCCAGCTCAGTATTCCCATGTCACACCTAAGAGGAATCAATCCAGCATATCTAAAACTATGGTCTTCTCCTCCCAGATTGCTCTGCCCCAGGATCCCATGTAGCGCAAATGGCTAAATCACTCATCCTATAATGCTCAGGCCACATATGTGCACCGTATTTGACTTTATTATTACCTTATTTTGGATCATTTAAAGTCAGAACTCCCTGACCACTTTTCTCTACCCTCATCCCTGCCATCCTAGTGCAAGCCAGCACTCTGGTTTATCCAGATTAAAAGAGCTTCCTAACAGGCCGCCCTTCTTCCACACTCATCTTCCCATTATTTCTACACAGCAGTGAGAGAGCTCAGAATTCCCTGTTAACTTCTCACTGTATAGAAAATACATCCAAAGTCCTTTCTAGAGCCTAAAGCCATGGAGTGATTGGACCTCCCTCATGTGACTGGCCTCATTCTTTATCTCTCCCTACCTGCACGTTCTCACCGACCACCCAGTTAGGCTGGTCTTCAGCTAGGATTTCCCTCACATTCTTCCCTCTACTTGAGAAAGTCCCTCCGGAGACCTTTGCAGTCAGTGTTCTGTCCCTCCCTTCACTTGGGCTTCTGCTCAGGTTAGTCCCCACACAAGATTTTGAGGGACATTATCTAAGACAACAGCTGACTTTACTCTCTTCCTCCTCTCTTTATACCGTATCATTTATCTCTTCAATATCATCTTACTTGACTTTCTTTTTCTGATCATACTTGCCTACTTGCACATTTGTCATGAATTATATTGATTATCTGAACACATAAGGTACTCTATCTTATTCATTGTTTCATTCTTGGAGCCCAAAGAGAACCTGACACTTAAAAATTAATTACTATGCATTAATGAGGAACTTTTTATCAATCATTCTCTTTTCGAGCTTCAGACATTTGAAATTAAATTTCTGTCCTAGAAAACCAAAGAGTAGATACAAAAAGTGTGTTGTCATAGTTGCCTTTATTCAGCCACATGAAAAAGGAATAACTAACTCAGTTATGGCTCCAATGACGCATTAGAAGAAATTTCCTAGGGTGGAATGGAAAATGGAAATGGAAAGTATCTATTGAATTGGAAATTGATGCCTAGAACAGATTTCAAATGATTTTGAAGGAATAGGGCAACAAAATGACTTCAAATTCAGAACTCTTCCTAAAACAAAAGTTGATTGCTATTTGTCAACATGAGAGCTAGTTTTTCTAACATCACTACTTTTGGTTTTAGGTTGATAATAGAGAAAATTTGAGTGGTTTACCACTTACTATAATTCTCTAAAATACCATATCCTCAGGAAGGTATCATAATTAATTTAAATAATTCAATAGTGTGGGTGTGTGTTTTGAGGGGAGAAGGAAGAATAATTAAGGTGTTCATTTTAGCCAAGTTGGCCTAAGATTTTCCTAGTTTTAGCAAAAAACTTCCAGGTCCCAGGCAAATAAGAACGATTGGTCATCCTACAACAATAACTCTTAGAATTTTTTTCAGCCTGAGAAATGGGATAAAGGATAAATAGTAGAGTTTTTATCAAGATGAAAAAAATATGGGCAGAGACAAGTAGAGTGATGGAATTAAAATTTCTTTTTTGAGGTACCTGGTACACATCCAGGAGCTAGCTGGGTAAACGAGATCAAATTTAAAAGACACCAGAGACAGAATTGTAAGGGTTAGGCGCATCATTTTAGGTAATAATTTTGAGTCCTGAAAGTAAGCGATATTACCAGGGAGTGAGCATGACTCAGCATCTCTTTAAGAGTTTTGTCATTACGGGTGTGGGCCACCACACCCTTCTGAAAGTAGCTCCTGGAACACAGCCATTGAACACCTGGGATGTGATGGCCCGGATGGACTGTAATAAGCCTCAGGTGATGAGAAGAGTTTTCTTTATAAATGGTAGTAAAAGACCTTTCCATTTTTAAAAAAGTGTAATTTCCAAAGTTGCACTCCCAATTTTAGTTTTGCACCCAATCACGTCACAGTTTTCTAAATCCAAAGATCAATGGCTTCTCATTCAAATGATCTCTAACTATAAAACTGCAATACAGCCCCTCTCAACCTATCACTGAGATATCCATAAAGATTTTTTTTTTAATGTTCGCCTTGACAGGAAAGCAAGATTGACAGCAAACATAAAAACAGAATATGTTAGAAATTGACACTAATTATTAGGCAGATGGAACTACAGGAGGAAAAAATGCATGTAGCACAACACAGATTTACTTTAGGAAGGAGATACTAACTGCAACAACACATTTCTTCAAACTTCCGGATAAGACGACAGAGCAAAAAGAGGCATTTACTTTTACTCCCTTCTGACTACTTGCCAAAACTACAGGATGGGTTTTACTGAGACCAAAGAATAAAAATAAAGAAGGAGAGAGGAACAAAACATCAGCACAAAGCCTAAAATTAAAATATAAATTGTCACAAAGCAACTTACCAGGCTCCATGTTACTGAACGCCAGCATACAGAAGGAAAAGCTCAGAAACAGCACAATGAAGCACCATGAAGTTGAATTAGCACTTAATTATTTTTAGCATTGGTAGCACAGGTGCCTCTGATGCACAGGTGCAGGTGAGGCTATAGAAGGGTGTTAGTTTGTTCAGGAAGCTGCTGCTCTCTGTCCCATCGCTATTCCAGGCGGTTGCACATCTTTCCTGCCCCAATGCAGCAGCATGGGAAGGTTTACACTCTAAAGGGTGTATGAACAGGTAGTCTTCAGATAGTACAGCTATTGTCTTACTCAATTACATCTTTTAAAACTTCCAAAAATAGTATTTTAAGTTTATTTGTTAACATGTAATCATCATAACAGGACAGTTCTGAGTTTCTGTGGTGGCTTTACAGGGGATTCAGACAAAATTAATTATTTGAGAGATAGATAAAGTTTGAAATGAAGTAATCCACCAAATTAATGGTATTACAGAATGCAGGCAATCAAAACAGAGTACAAACCTCCTACCAGCAAACTTACCATCTCCCATAGGTATTTATTCACTACTAGCTCAGCATGTTTATTGGAGGCTTCAGATATTTGTGATAATAAGATAGAAACTAGAGACAAATACTAGGAGGAGATTAGGAAAAATAGAAATTTGGGTGCATAGGGTCATCTATAAAAACTATTATGACCTGAAGATTTTGCTCAGTGGTTCTGGTCCCTGCCTAGCAAGTTCAAGGTCCCTAGTTCAATCCCCAGTAAACACATACAACAATACCAGGTGTGGTGACTCCCTCCCTCCACCAATCAGTACCATACACCACAATGCATGGCATAGTGGCTCATGCCTGTAATCCCAGCACTTCAGAGGCAGAGGCAGGAGGACTGTTGAGTTCCAGGCTTGCCTGAGCTACATAGGGAGCTCAGGACTAGCCTGAATTACAAAGGGAGACCCTATCTCCCCCCCAAAAAAAGAGCTATTAAAAGATTTTTTTAATGTAAATTTTGAAATAAGATACAATCAGCATCCATGGTTTCTCAAAACATCTTGAAGATAGTAAACTGCCCAAAAAGTGTGACCAGATTTTTCTCCAACATCTTTTGTCTTTTAACACCATTGGGATCCTCACTTGCCGTAGTCCAAATATATTACTTTGTATGGTAATAAGAAAAGGCTAACAAGAACAAAATCAGTGCTCCAGATATAACACACTACAAAAACAGAGCAAAAATTTCATAACTTACCTTATCCAAAGAAAGAATTTGCGTACTTTGGAAGATGAAAATATTGAAATGTGAATGCAACTTGCCAAAGCTTTAAAAACTGCTAGAAAGGTCCGGAGATTTAACTCAGTTGTTCCAGCGCCTGCCTCACAAACACAAGGTCCTGAGTTGGATCCCAATAACCACATGCAACAATGCCGGGCCTGGTGAGTCACGCCCACCAGCAATCACTACCACATACCAAAGTGCCCAGTTTGGTGGCTCACACCTGTAATCCCAGCACTCGGGAGGCAGAGACAGGAGGATTGCTGAGTTTGAGGCTTGCCTGGACTACACAGTGAGCTCAGGGCCAGCCTGAACTACAAAGCGAGACCTTGTCTCAAAACACACACACACACACACACACACACACACACACAACTGCTAGAACAATATTCAGCAGAAACCCACAATTTTAAATACCTTTTTGTGTAAGAGAAAGAATAAATTTAACACAAGCAATTAAGTAGAAAGATTAATCAGAACCCTACAAAAATAGAAATTATAATGATAAAATCAAACACTAATAAAATATGAGTGTGTAGTTTAAGCACTTTTTAAAACTCCAAGATCATGATTCCTTTAAAATTGTAATAAATAAGGAAATGTCTCTAGAAGTAAAATTATAAGTATATAAAATTCAGGAATGGTGAAAACTCTAGAAAATATAAAAAATTTGCTTAATAACAGAAAAAATGGGGTAAAGCAAAAACTAAGAAATTATTTCTTTTTGGTTTTTTTTTTTTTTGAGACAGGGTCTCACTTTGTAGTTCAGGTTGGCCCTCAGCTCACTATGTAGCCCAGGCAAGCCTCGAACTCAGCAATCCTCCTGCCTCTGCCTCCCAAGTGCTGGGATTACAGGCGTGAGTTACCATGCCTGGCATTGTGGTATGTGGTATTGATTGCTGGTGGGCGTGAGTCACCACACCCAGCATTGTATGTGGTTACCAGGGATCAAACTAAGGGCCTTGCACTTGCGAGGCAGGCGCTGGAAACACTGAGCTAAATCTCTGGCCCAGGAAATTATTTCTAACAGATTACTTCAACAAAGATTAATCCCAGATGGCTGTGTCAGTAAGTTTGATCCTACATTTCAGTGTGAGATCATTCCATTTTCATTGTAATTCTTCCCAACTCATTCTGAAAACAAAGCACAAGTTTTCATCAAAAGATTAAAAAGAACAAAATTAAAACCATAGACCAATTTCACCTAAACTAAAAGTCAAATCTTAATAGAAACCATTTTCTCAGATCCAAGATTCAATAAGCCATGATTCAACCATTTGAACTGATATAGCTTAATATACTGACTAATATCCAGCACATGCCCCATCTTGACTCAACCTCTTTCACATTCTGAGATCTATCATTTGCAACAAATCCATTTACCTAATGCAAGATTCATTTGATTGCTAGGAACTTCCAAACTCTGCAAGCAGTAAGCAGAATTGATTTACATAACGGCAGAATCTGCACAGCAACTACAGTAGTGGGTGCCTGAATGGTTAGATTCAGGTGTAGGGGAAAATGAAGCCTAAAACGGCTGTACTTTGATACAGTGGTGGGGTAAGGGGTGTCTGGTCATTAAGTTCAACTCTGCAATACTGTGATGCAGACCCACCTCATTGGTCTCAGTGTAAATAACCAATAAACTGCATATAGTGGCACACACTTGTAACCCAAGCACTTGGAGGGTTGAAGCAGGAAGACCACAACAAGTTTGAGATAGTCTGGGCTACACAGTGAAACCTGTCTCAAAAAAAACCTAAATAAATAAACCAACTAACCAAGTCAATGCTGGTTGGTATAAATTACTGTCATAGCTAAGGTCAACACTGGCCACAGTCACTATTACACAACCCCCACCCCCATAGAGGTGGACTGCCATAAGGGCTGGGGGCTCAGGAGCCCGAGAACTGTCACACAGGCACTGCTGAGCAGCACCTGAGAATAAAGATGTCTCATCCATTCCATGGCTCTGAGTGTCTTCCCCGGGCTCTCAGAATCTCACTCTGAACTGGTGACAAGATAGCAGACATGGAAGAAATGGCAACGAAGTGGACCCTTGAGTTTGTACACCCTCGTATACGCTTAGCCCATACTCCCCTCTGAAACTCCTGCACGCTGGTCTGAGCCATGTCTATCCAAGAACGATGCTCTTCTTTTTCTTTACACTAGTTGCTGTGCTCAGAACCTCTCTTAAAAAGACACTTTTTCCAGTTGCCAAAACTTCACCATGTAGGCAGGCAAGAGCCACATGCCTGGATCTCAGCATGAGCCTTAGGCTAACTCTCTGCATCCTTCAATTTGCTGCCCTCTGAGACTGCTGTAGTCACAAACAGCTGTTCAGATAGTGGCCAAGATAACACTGGGTAAAGCTTCCTTTGTCCTTGGTGCCCGAAATTCAAAGAGACACACGTAGCGTTTTCATAATAATCTGGTGGAAAAACCCCTTAGCGGTTCTCATTGGCTAAACCTGAGTCGTGCTGAGTGACTGGAAACATTCGAGTCCCAGAGACTCAGAGCTGGGGAAAGCAGGATCCACTAAAACCTTCAGGTGCTTGGGCCAAAGATGAATTTAGGAATGGTAAGTAAACAAACTTCCCATATGCCCTTCTCTCTCCTTTTGTGAGTCTTTAAAATATTACTGCTCAGTATGCCATTTGCACACCACTTTGCTGACTTTTTCCTCCTGTAGGAGGACTGGGTAGCATGCCCTGCAACGGAGTGCGTTGTAACACGGCTGTGAACAGAACAGAAATTCTTGACAAGGTCACATTCACACACATACAGTGTTGATTCTCACTACTGTCAGGTATAAAAAGACAAGTTTTATATTATTTTTGTGTTGCATTAGTATTACCTTCTATACAGAGATACACTGCAGCCAGTTTCTACTGCAGAGAATCAAAACTCTGCCAAAAGAATTTCATTAAATGAAAAATTGTGGGGTTTTGTTTTGGTTTGATTTGTTTTGGGTTTATCCTTAAAAACTTGTCGCCAGGCGTGGTGGCTCACGCCTGTCATCCCAGCACTCGGGAGGCAGAGACGGGAGGATTGCTGAGTTCGAGGCTTGCCTGGGCTACATAGTGAGCTCAGAGCCAGCTTGAACTGCAAAGCGAGAGCCTGTCTCAAAAAAAAAAAACTTGTCTATGCGCTTCACCCTGTTAATTTGGTTTTTTTTGGCACTTTAAACAACTTTCTCTAGATCAATCTCAAGATTGATTTTTTGGGAGAAATAGCAATGATTACTACTCTACAACAGTATTACTCCATTTGCCAACTTTTTCCTTGAATTGCTGTGTCAGCGTACTCAGAAATGGGAAAACTCGGTATTCCCATATTGAGTGCTTGCTAGATGGCATTATTTTGAAGATATCACAAAGAATAAAGTGAAGAGACCCTAACTCTGAATTCAAGACTGAAAGTGTGTAAAGGAACCCCTCCCCCTCCTTTTATCCCACATCTAGGCATCTAGAGCTCTTCAGAATTCCAAGTAGGAGCAATGATCTCATATCTCTTGGGAGAAAAACCTTCAGAGTCAACTCAGTAAGACAGCTATCACCTCACGGCTAACAAGCAAGGTGCCCACTGTGGAGGAGGGGAAATAGGGAGAAGGAGGGAGGGTAGAAGAGGGAGACTGAGAAAATTAAGGGAGAACTTACCTGAAGTAAAAAAAAAAAATCCATAAATAAATTCTTGCCACTGTCAAGTTATTAAGATACATAGTGCAGTTGATTCATATATATGAATATATATTATATTATATTATATATTATTCATATATATATTATATATATAGTGCAGTTGATTCATTATCATTTTATCATTTATCTTAATAGTGTAGAAAGAATAGTTAAATCATGATCAAATGTTTTTTCTGGGGAAAAACGAAAATAAACTTCCCGCAAGAAAAGGACCACACTCCAATATAGTGACATTGGAACAAAGAGAAATGATCTTCTAAACTTACTTCTGGCCCATAAATCTTGGCCGTCCTGTGCTGAGTTCAGACGAAAATACCACTGCTAGTGAACACAGTGGAAGGCGAGACAGCACCCTCTCTGCTGTGTCTCTGTAAGTACTGAGTCATTCCCAAATGTCCATGCCTCCCTTTCTTCCTCCCTGAAGTGGACAAACAAAACACTGCCTATGCTTCCTCCTGAGCCTGGTCGATGCTGCAAAACTGACATAAGCTAACACATGACACATTCGGAATCGCAGAGGACTAAGACAGGAAGGAGGTTAAATTATATACTTTTATACATATACATAAAAATACATCAGAAATGCCAAGAAAGACAGAAAGGGCTCTTTCTGGTAAATAAGCACCATGAGTCTGATTATATTGAACAAGTAAGTATTCCCTTGATAACCTACATGTTAAGAAACTACACAGTGTCCCAGTGACTTTCCATCAAAGGCTCTTGCAGAAATGGCAATATCCGTGTGATGTAAGTCAATTACAATTGATCAGTGGATCAGGTTAACTCCCAAACTCGGCACGTTCCCAGTGGGCAAGCACCCTGACCCTGTTGCGGGGTTTCAAGGTGTTCTCAGCATATGTCCCTTCCCAGAATCAACGCCCACTTTGTCCTCACCCCACGGACAGCAGTAAGGCTTTCACTGCGTTTGTGGCCAAGGTAAAAGCACTTTTCAGAAATTGTATTATGTGATATTCACACCTGCCTGCAGGTCAGAGAACAGTGCTTTACAATCAAGAAAAGGAGACCGGAAGAGAGTATCTTGCACCTAGACCATGCGGATTGTATCAGAGCAAGCAGAACTGTGTTTCTCAGGTTCCTTAGCTTATAAAGACCATAGAACTGTATGTATCTTAGTTACAGCACTTAATCACAGCTATCTTTTTATTAGTGTCTTGTATTAATGCATGAGAAAGGCATCTTTCTGAAAGGCAGTCCCTTGCCACGTTCATGTTTAGGGTCCCCCTCTCATGCATCACAGTGCCTGGGAGCCTGGGGCAGCGGGTGGATGTTGGGTTACTTTAACATTTTAAATGGTAACTATATCATCTCGTGGACCACGCTGCCTTCTTAAATAGGAGAGTGAGAACAAGCATCGTCATTACCTTGAATATTTGGTGAACTGAGACTTTCTAAGAAGTCTTAGAAACTGGTTTTCTGGTTAGTAAATTCCAAAGTTTCATTCTCGAGTCTGCTGTTTTCCTCCCTTCACTATCCCTCAGCCCCATTTCTCTGACAGTCTTTCTCCTTCAACTTAAAAAAAGGCTGCGAAGCAGTCTGCTGGTATTGAAGAAATGTCTCTGCATTGAACATCTTGACTCTAACACAAAATTTCTTTCTCAGAGCTGTCCCCTTCTAGTTTCTCTGGGCTCTCTTTGCCTAATTTTTAGCATAGTAATTGTCTGAGCAAAACGAGTCTCTCTGGCTCTGCAAATGTATCACTCTACACTTGCTTTTATTTATACAGATTTCTTCTACGATGGGTAGAGGAACAGTTATTTACATGTATATAATGATTCTTTTTCCATATAAATATCCCTGGCTTTCCATCTCTTCAAAGAAGCTTTCAAACCTCCAGGCAGATTATATCAATGCTTCATCAGACTTCCATTGTCCAGGCAACAGACAATACTCTGAATGGATCCAAAAGAAAATCACTACCTGCTGATAGCCAGGGTACATGTCACTTACCAGATGTCTGGCTTGTATTGTTGCTAACTTGTTTAATTTCTACACCCAATAATGTAACTGTTTTGATCCTTCAGAGTGGAATGTGCTTTGTACCAATTGATTCCAAATGGCCTCTCTTTAGATTGAATTTTTATTTTATTTGGTTGAATGATCTTGTTTCATTTAAACCTGTATTTATGGGGAAATTCAAACATTGCATTTTAATTTGCATTTCAAAAAAAGAATCGTGATGTTTATAAAATCACTTCTGAGTTGCAATTACAGTTATTTGTCTCTGAGATACACAACATGTAATTGGGTCAACACTGTTAATGAAGGACTAGTGTTATTGTTAATGAGCTACTAGTGATAGTTTCAGGGTTTCATCCCCAGCAGGTGGTAAATACAATATGTTAAGATAGATAATTATGCTAATGTTTCAAATATCAACAGACCAAGGAAGTCATTAAAAACATGCAACTAAGAGGTTAAAAGGGACAAACACACTAAGTGAATGCTACTCTTACCCAAAGGGCATTAGTCTCCCCTTCATGGAAATTTTGTTGTGTATCAGTGTCCACTTGGATTAATTCACAGCTCATCAAAATGGAAAAATGTATGATTGGTCGCAGCTGCTTGGGGGATTCTGTCAACATGAGCAGTGAAAGACATTAATACTTGAACTTGAAATGCTTAACTTTGTAAACTTCATGCAGGTATCTGAGCCTTATTTTCTATCCTGAGAAAGCCATTGAGTGGAACACTCAAAATAATAAGATAATGTGCTCGCAGTCCACAACAAGCTTACAAAACCACTAGAAAGGCAAGATGAATGTATGTGAAATAGTTGGCAAGATACAGCATCCAAACATAGTAGAGACAATATGGAACTTAAAAGGAGGAAAAGGTGGGCAGAAGTAGTTTGAAGTCTTTATAGCAAAGCAAGTTTGTTTCAGTTAAAAATGCTTTTGCATGCAGTTACAGACTGCCTAATTAACAGTGACTTTAACGGTGAAAACATTTACATCTGTCGCATAAAGAAGTTTGAACTTAGGAAATTGATGTTTGGGACAGTAATCAATGATACCATCAAAGACTAAAATGCTGTCTTTCCTCTCTTCCTTCTCCACAGTAACATAAGATACTTGGTAACTCCATGACTGATAGAGCTCTGCGAATCACATCCTCATCCACACACCCCCATGGAATGAGAGCACAGCAAACTTCCTTTGTTCTAAGCCCGTCTGAGAAAGTTCATTGGCATGCACTTGCCCAACACTCAACATGTAAAGCAGAAGCCAACAGAAACTAGAAATCTGGATTATCGTGTAAAGTTTACACCACACATGAACAACTAAAGTGCATCTGGAGGACTCCGTATCTATAGAAAACAAAATCAAATGAGAAGTCCATTTATCAGTGAAAAAGTGGGCAAGAGTAGAAAATTCAGCCCATGTTCCCCTTTGCAGACTGTGGTCTCCAGAGGCAAGGTGAAAACCAGACAGTGGAAGTCTAAGGCTAGTGTAAGAAGAAAGCAGCAAATATTCCAAAAAAACTAAACCATATGCATTGAAAATATGAGGCGAAGAAATTGTGCAATTGCATCAGGTGGGTTTTGCTAATTGCTCCTACACAGCATGTTATTTTTTTTTCTCTTAGTGTTTGCTACAATGCTCAGATGAAAATTTGGAATAATTCAGAACATTAAATGAGACATGTAATACAAATTTTCCTAGATAGCTAGATTCTATCAGTGAATCATAGAACTTCTGACTTTGTCAACAACACAAGACCCATACCTAAGGTTTATCAGAATTTCAGAAAAGCCTTGCAAAAGTAGGTATTACCTAGTCACACACTAAACTTTCTGAACCAAACTTTCAAAATTTAGAAAACCCTAAAAGTTACCCAGAATCTTAAGACCATGAAAGTCAATAAACTGATACTGGGGCATTCAGCTTTTACCATGCAAATAACCCCAAAGGATCAGTTTCTCACTCTTGTGATGGATCAGCTGTGGCTTGACTGGTTATGTGGCTCTTCTGTATGTATCTTTCCATCATGAGGATTAAGTCCAGTATGTCTCAACCTTTTAAAATACCTGTTTAGGTAATATATAAAGACCCTCATCCGACAATCAATTTATCATGTTGTGGACAGTATCCTCATTGAGAATTTGTGATTCAGGCTGGAGAATCAGCTCCTTCCTCATTTTGTGAAAGGGGGAAATCTTTGTTAGATAAACTCTTAGATACTCTTACAAGTTCTGCTTGAACATGGCTCATGTCCTGTCTGCTTGTACTCCCCTGGCCCAGTTAAATAACAGGACCAGACCTGACGTCAAGGAGGTCAGGAAGTGTTCTCTTCTCGTGAGGAGGCAGTGAACATTGCATGGTAGGTTTTATGGAGGCCAGAGAACAACTGAGATCAGTAACTCAAACTACCACCTACCACTACTCTATACTCAACTGAAAATGCAGAAACAAATTCTTCTGTCTGAGCCTCTAATCACTGCCACCATCCATCTGTCCACAATAAAGTCCTTCACAGTATAGTACATCAAAAGACATAACCAGAGTGGAGCTATGGAAAATTAATGCTGCATTGTTTAGAATTTTATAGTGTGGAAGGAAATACTAACACTGTAAAAAATTAATACCAAAAAAATCAAACGTATTTTAAAAATAGACCTTGAATTTATATTATAATAGAGAAGTATTAAAATGTTAGAACTAGGGCTGGAGGGTTAGCTCAGTGGTTCCGGCGCCTGCCTTGCAAGCGCAAGGTCCTGAGTTCGATACCCGGTAACCTCATACAATGCTGGGCGTGAAGACTCACACCCACCAACAATCAATACCAACAATCAATACCGTATACCACAGTGCCAGGCGTGGTGGCTCACGCCTGTAATCCCAGCACTCAGGAGGCAGAGACAGGAGGACTGCTGAGTTCAAAGCTTGCCTAGGCTACATAGTGGGCTCAGAGCCAGCCTGAACGACAAAGCGAAACCCTGTCTCAAAAAAAAAAAATGTTAGAACTAGAAAATACCGTAACACTTAGAGGAGACAATTAAAGGAGAAATGAAAGTCTGGCCTTTTACTCATTTACAGAATATTTATTATGCTCTACCTATGTACTAGTATCTAAATTCATGATTAAGAGAAAACACAGAATTATCAGGGATGCCAACCCTCTACTTAGAATATACCTTAGTTTGAGAAAGATGAGCTTTTTTTGAAAAAAGAGAAATTTTCCAAACTATAAAACTATTCCCACGTATCAATCATCACTGACCATAAGACATTAGAACAATGAAATAACATCTGCGCTTTTTATTTTTTGTGAGCTTGGTTTCTAACAATGGAACTACATGATGAAATGTGCACAGCGTTGCTTGTTTGTTGACCCTAATCAATCTTTTTTATAGTTGGCTTTCAGTCATGGATTGCTTCAAACACTGCTGTCTACAAAACGTTTTTGAGAACAGATAAATATCCAGGTTCTTAAATCCTTCCTGACGGCTTCTAATGTGTGGCATTTTGCAAAGTCGCAAGTGTCCGTTAGTGGAAGTTTATGAACTCTGATATGGAAATAAAACAAAGTCAGGAACAGATATATCAGGACAAGTGAGCCAGTCCTTCTCTACTCTCTGGGCCCCTGTGCTTCTACCACTATATTACAAACGTTCTCGCCGGGCGTGGTGGCTCATGCCTGTCATCCCAGCACTCAGGAGGCAGAGGCAGGAGGATTGCTGAGTTCGAGGCTTGCCTGGGCTACATAGTGAGCTCAGAGCCAGCCTGAACTACAAAGCGAGACCCTGTCTCAAAAAAAAAAAAAAAATCACCCACAAAACAAACATTCTCTTTCTCTTCCACTTCCTAACTCCTCACTAAAGCAAAACACATGTCTGGAAATTGGTTTCCTTGTGGATAGGACAATATCTCACTGAACAAGAAACATTTTTAATTGGTCTTTAAATGTGAATATTGGCACTAAGTTTAGCAAATATTATCACTAAAGAGAACTGATGAAAGCACATAAGCTTAAATACTGTATAGTATCTCTCATTTCCTTAACACAAAGAACAAAGAGCACAAAACGGGATGGATGGAAAGAGACAGCGAAAGGATCCAAGAGCGGGGAGCTGAAGGGGAAATAAGAAGAATTAAGATATGCAGTGTGCAGAAATCTAATAAACTCAGTGAATGTATGAACATTGTATGCCACAAACATGAGGTTAAATTAATAATATCCACAAGAACAACACTGGGAAAAGGAGATTTAGGGGAGGAGAGGGAGAAGGCAATGGGAAGGAGAAGGGGATTTTTTTTAAAAAAAAACAAGCTGTATTATATATGCGTACCCACTCCCCAAGATGATTGCAAACTGCATCTACAGCAAATGTACTAATTTTTAAGATGAACTGATAATATGTTGAATAAATGAGCCTGGTGGTCATTCACCTTTTCTGAGACAGGAAGTGTAGAGTATGTAAAGTATTTCAGGCACTAAAAATACCAAGCACCAATTCATCACTAAAACCAATAGCAAAATTTACCTCAGAATACATCTTGGACTTGAACAGTACTCTCTATTCTCATACTCATTACCTTCTTCCAGCTACCATCATCTACTTGGAATACACGAAACTCACAAGAAAATTAAAATCTTTTCTAACTCTACCCTCTCCTCATTCCACACATATCTCTACACAGTAGCCAGAGATATCTTCCAAAAATTATAAATCTATTCCTGTCATTGTTCCTCTAACACTCCCTCCAAGTAATTCAACAAATTCTACTAATCTCAAGACAAAGGGAAAAGTCATGAACATGACTCACAAACCACGTGCTGACTTGTGTCCCCTGCCTGTTTTTTCAAGTGTCACTTCCTACCATTCTGTCTTCAGAGTCGATCATATTTGTTTGTGCTCTGGGCTCTTTGTTGACTATTCCCTTAAGTAGATTATTCTTATGCTCTTGTCCTTCCCATCTGTTCAAACTGTTCATATAACCTGTGAGGTCTCCTGCTGTGAAGTTGCTTCATGTAGAAAGCTTCTCACTGACCCTTTCAATCATAATAAAAACTCCTCTGATCACTTTCCTTGCCATTAACCTCCCCCAGGTCCCTCCACATATAACCCTCATTAGATTACAAACTTAATGTCTGTGTCATCACCAATGAGACTCCAGAACATCTTACCTGGCACGTAGATTTTTGTTACAGATTTCATTTATGAATGAATTTTTGTTAAACAAAGAAGTGCTAGAAGCCTTGTGTCCTAGCCAGGAAGAAGAGTAGGCAGATCGGACCTATATCAGTAAACACAGAAATACAGGTGATTTACAGCCTGGTTGAGAGTTACATAAAGTCTGAAACATCGGCCGTAGAGGTGAAAGTGAATCCCTTAGAAGTGAAAGTGAAAGTGGCCGTTAGCTAAGAGCAGTGGAGGTCGGATATGGGGACAAAATCTTCCCAAAAGTGATGACCTGAGGCAAAGGACTAAAAAAAGGGAAATCTCCCAACATACCCCAATGAGCTCAGCAGAAGATAAAGGTGCATATCCTTGAGCCAGCTGGACAACTTGGAGAAGAAGGCACTCAGAAGGTAAGCGCGACACCACTATCTGCAGTGTGTGTGAGCCCTAAGCACATTGCCTTGTAGGCTTCAGGGCTAGCTTCAGGCAGACAGTCTCCTCCGAGGCCACTAGCTTTTCTTTCCTTCAGTGTCCCTTAGAACAAGGCTTTTAGAGACGAAGTTTATTATGCAAAATGTGTTCTTTATTGGGCTCCTACCACAAAAACAAGCAAACAAAATCACTCCAAAGCTTTGGCTTGTATCAGTTATTAGGTTCATATCAAGACGAATGGATTGCTGGGCTTGGCATTAGCTATCTACTTCTATTTATCTGTTAGATTTGGAGAACTTGCTCTCTGAAGATGGCCTATGTACATAACTTTCCTGGCCTCAGTTTCCTTATTCGCAAAACGAACATTTATGGTATTTATTCAACCCACATGTTTATGTGGAAACATGTCTTAGCTTAGGCTGCCATAACAAAATGCTACAGACTGAATGATTTAAACAACTTATGTTGGCTGAAAATTTTAAGGTCAAAATGCCACCCCTCCTGGTGAGGACCTTCTACTCGACTTAGAGACAAGAAGACTTATAGTCTTCTCAGTATATATTTATATGATGAAAAGAAGAGAGAGAGAGAGACAGACAGAGACAGAGACAGAGACAGAGACAGAGACAGAGACAGAGACAGAGACAGAGACAGAGACAGAGGGAGAGGGAGAGGGAGAGGGAGAGGGAGAGGGAGAGGGAGAGAGAGAGACAGAGAATTAACTTGCATACTCTGGCCTGGTCCTGTCCTAATAAAAATACAGACCTCAACATGAGAGCTCTACCTTCCTGACTTCATCCATATGTAATGAGCTCCCGGGGGTCCCATCTCCAAAGACTTCACTTTGAGTGTTAGTGCTCTAATATATGAAGTGAGAAGAGAGGGACAGGAGCACTCAGCTCACAGCAGCAGACACACATGTGAAAGCACTTAGCCCAGTGCCTGACAAATAAATGATTTCCTCTCTCCAGCCTTTGGAGTCTAACACCAACTAGTGTACAGCCAGTGAGCGGACTAGAAGAAATTCTGCCTTCCGGCCAGAACACTACTTAACAGGGAGGAAAATCCTTGAGGAAACCTGTGGTGTTTGTCATCACACTCATCACATCCAGAAGACACTCTATTTGATTCACAGTGAGCACTCAGCGTTTACAATCCTCATTCCTTCACTCATCCAGAACTAGATTCCAGATGATCCTCAGATGAGTTCTTGGCAAGGTCTTTATAGCTCTTCATTCCTCATGCCTAACACATTGCCTGGTGTATAAATGAATATCTCTGGGACATATAGCAGGTTGAATTTCTCCTGCCAGTTCATTGCATTTTGTTACCTACTATGAGAAAAAACATTTCATGTTGGAGATTTCTATGCCAGTGAACATCATTTGCAGAAATGAAGATTTAAGCACTAACTGAGCAGAAGTGATTGTTTCAGCATTACCAAAATGCAAGGATAAAACTCCCAAAATCATAGCTTACCCTACATGATCATAAGAAATATTAAAAGTTCCTTTGTAGGACACATGTAATTCCTAGGAAAAAAGTGGAAATGGATATAATTAGTAAGAGAGCTTCCCCCCCCCTTTCCTATTAATCTCTGTTCTTTGTCTTATTTACAGACAACCTTTGGTCTATCCATGACTCTCACACCCAGAGATCCTTTGGGCTTAATTTTTTTCTTATCTCATAGAACATTATTTCTTTTTACCCATTTTTATCTTATAGTAAATACACATAACACAAGATTTATCATCCTAGCTCTTTTTTGTTCTGTTTTACCAAGGATTGAACTCAGGACCTTACACTTGTGAGGCAGCCACGGTGCCGCTGAGCTAATCCTCAGCCCCATCCTAGCCATTTTAAATGTATTAGTTTAGTGTTATACAATACATTCTTAATGTTGTACAACTATTACCACCATCCATCTCCTTCTTTTCCTAGTATAAAACTGAAACTCTATATCCATTACAAGAATTCCCCATTCCTTCCCTGTTATCCCTAGTAACAGCCATTGTATTTTCTGTCTTTATGATTTTGACTACTCTAAATATCTCTCCCAAGTAGAATCATACAATTTAGCTCCTTTCTTCTGATTTGTTTCATTTAGCGAATTGTTCCTGATTCATCCACATTGTAGCGTATGTCAGAACTTCCTTCCTTTTTAAAGTAAGATAACATTTCACTGTACACATAAACGTCACTTTGGTTCACTTGATCATGAATACTTCTGTTGCTTTCACATTTTAGTCCTTGTGAAAAAAGTTGCCATGAACATGGCTATAAAAGTATTTCTTTAAGACTCTGTTTTCCATTATTTTGGGCCCATACCGATAAGTAGAACTGCAAGATCACTTGGTAATTCTATTTTTAATTTTTTAAGAATACTGCTTGCTATAGCATCTCCCCTACTTTAAACTACCATCATCAGTGCAGAAGGGTTCCAGTTCTTCCACATCCTCACCAACACCCATAATTTTCTAGACTATTGAATTGATATCATAATGGATTCCCTTAGTCCCTAGTAAATTGGAAAACCTTTTCATGTGACATGGCAGTGGTCCTTTGTGGATAATTCTGAAGAATATATGCTTAAGTTCTCTGATCATTTTTAATCAGGATCATTATTATTATTACTCAAGAATTTTCTATACAGTAAGTCCCCAACTTATGAACAAATTCCCTTCTGGGAGAATGTTGAAAAGTGAGGTTTGTTCATGAGTCCAACAAACTAAGTCTTATATACTTTTGACACAAATGTACAATGCAAAGCATTAAAAAAGCTCTTGAGAAGAAAGACTACAGATGAACTATTTTTACTTTCACAGTGACCTTAAAATGGTAAGTGTGAGCTACTTCCAGGATTTATCCACCTCTATGCATGTTGGCAGTGCAAGGTTCATTTATGTTTGTGAAACTCAAATGTTCAAAAATCAGGTACTTGGGCCAGAGATTTAGCTCAGTGTTTTCAGTGCCTGCCTAGCAAATGCAAGGTCCCTGGTTCAATCCCCGGTAACCACATATAACAGTAATGGGCATGATGACTCATGCCCACCGGCAATCAGTTCCACATACCACAGTGCCCAGCTTGGTGGCTCACACCCATAATCCCAGCACTTGGGGGGCAGAGGCAAGAGGATTGCTGAGTTTAAGGCTTGCCTGGGTGATAGAGTGAGCTCAGGGCCAACCTGAACTACAAAGCAAGACCCTGTCTCAAAAAAAAAAAAAAATGTCAGGGACTTACTGTACATTCTAAATATTAATCTCTTATCAGATATATGATTTGAAAATATTTTTTCTCTATAGGATTACATTTTTGTTGTTAATAGTGCTGTCTGATGAACAAAATATATAAATTTTCATGACTATTTTTAAATTTCCAATTTGTCGATTTTTGTTATTCTTTTTGTCACCTGTACCTTCTGGGCTATTTCCAAGTGATCACTGCCAAATCCAGTGTGACTGAAGCTTTGGCCCTATGTTATCTTCTAAGAATGTCATAATTTAAAACTTGCATTTAGTCTTTTGATCCATGTTAAAATTTCATATATGGTTTTAAGGAAAGATTTGACTTCATTGTTTTCTGATGTGGATGTCTACATGTTTTCTTTATCTGATACTTTAATTTCATAGTAAAGAGAGGAGTATGACCAAATCCCTGGAGCAGGTCCTGTGTGGGCCTTGCTTTCTCGAGGCCTATGGCCAAACTTTGGAGGGACAGGAGTTTCACAAGGGCTATAGCAGTTCCTGGAGCTGCCGAAACCCACTCATACACAGAGTAGGCCGAAATTATCTTGCAATTAACATCACCCCACAGGCAGCTCTTCACTAGAGATTAACTATTGCTGAGTTTATCCTGTCTCCCTCTTTTGACCTGGATAAACTGGAGACAGATGCCAATGGTCTCTCTCTGATATTATGACTCAGGGCGCAAACACAGTAGCGGGTTGATCATTGTCCCTTTCACCTGCTGCCCTGCCTGCCTGCACCCCTCTTTGCCCTGAACACCTACACAGGCCTCTTCA
Source organism: Thryonomys swinderianus (assembly GCA_004025085.1). Classification (NCBI taxonomy): domain Eukaryota; kingdom Metazoa; phylum Chordata; class Mammalia; order Rodentia; family Thryonomyidae; genus Thryonomys; species Thryonomys swinderianus. The sequence continues at coordinate 70,454 of PVIC010000560.1, read as the reverse complement.
ACCTCTGTCTAAACTCTTCATGCCTGAGTCCTTGAACCAGACTGCAGCTCTGGGGACATCTGAACTAACACCAGGAAAAAGGAGATACATTAGAAATATTCTAGGCAGAACATTTTCTGAGGCTGCTCTGCAGAATGTCTTTTCCTCAGCCATCCTTCCCCCCCTGTCAAGACCCCTTCCTCGAGTCCTGAGATGCCACACGAAGGCATTTTTAGAAGGAGGATTCTTCCTTCCCCAAAGTGAATGATTCTAAGTCCTCAGACTACTTGACCCAATTTTACTGTTTCCAGACATGATAAATTATTTCCTTCCTATAGCAAGAGTTTAAAACCCAGTGATCCTGTTTTATTTGCACACAACTGCTGACATAGAAATGGCTAATGCTACGACTCTAAAAGACTACCACGAGTGAGTCCAATGAAGATGAACTTTATGAAGTCAAGGAATAGGTTAAAGAACAGTGCATACTGTCTCTGGGTCTACCATGGAACCTGGATCACTCTCTTTTTTTAATTGAATTATTTATTGGTACATTTTATATACAGCTCACAATCATACTCAACACTGAGGAATTTGTACCAGTATATGGTACAAGTTAATTCTCATTTTTACCCATATCCCTATGCACCCCTCAACCCCACACCCCCTATATACATGTTATTTCTTTTTCTTTCCTAATCATATTTATTATTTCCCCTCGTTAGTTTCCCCTACCACATTCCCTTTGAATATATCCTATTTCACAAAATCTATCCTACATTCTAGAATTCATTTAATCTACAGGTTCTCAAACCAGAGAAAAGATACAGTATTTTCATCTGTGACCTATTTATTTCACTTATTAGTGTGTCCTGAAGGTGTATCCATTTGCATATAAGTGAATGAAACTTTAAGTTCTTTATGACAGAGTAATATCCCATTTTCTTAAAAAAATCACATGTTCTTTATCCAGTCTCCAGTTGATGGGCATCTGGGTTGCTTCCAAGATTGGGCTATCACAAACTGAGCTGCTATGAACATGGGTGTACATATGCCTTTACAGTATGGCTCTTTTAATTCCTTTGAGTATATTCCTAGCAGGGGAATAGCAGAGTCAAATGGGACCTCTAATCCTAGTTTTCTGAGGAATCTCCACACTGATCTCCACAATGGTTGTACAAGTCTACAATCCCACCAACAGTGGAGAAGGGTTCCTTTCTCCCTGAAGCCTCCCCAGCCTTTATTGCTGGTTGATTTCGCAATAGCAACCATTCTTTGTGGAATGAGATGAAATCTCAGTGTTGTTTTCATCTGCATCTCTCAAATGTTAACAGCAATAAAACACTCACTCCAAGCTTCTCCCTTATTCTACAAAGAAATATAGGAACAGAGTCCTCATCTTGTGACACTCATCTTCACATTTGTCCTCATGATCTATCTCTCAGAATGGTCCAAGGGAAAAAGCAAGAGAGATGAGGGGGAGGGGAAGGGTAAATACATAGAATAAAGATGTGCTATGTACAGGATTCTAACAACTTCAATTAATGTAAATATTATATCCCATAACATAAGCTAGGATTAATAATAGCAACAAGAATGAAAAATGGGTTAGGAGAATTGCAATAGGAAGGAGGGAGGAGGAAGGAAGAAGAAAGGAATTAAAAAAGGAATAAACTGCCAGGTGTGGTGGCTCAAGCCTGTAATCCCAACACTCGGGAGGCAGAGGCAGGAGGATTGCTGAGTTCAAGGCTTGCCTGGGCTACATAGTGAGCTGAGGGCCAGCCTGAACTACAAAGCAAGACCCTGTCTCAAAAAAAAAAAAAAGGAACAAACTGTAGTATCTTCATGTAACCACTCCCCAAGATGGTTGTAAACTGCATGCACTACAAACACGTACTAATGAGATAAAATAAATAGGACCAATCCACACTCAAACTCATCCTAAATATTGGGCCAGTGGTGTTTTTCAAATATCAGGCTGCATGTTTCTGCTACTGTATGATGAATTTCTCACAACTCTACAGGGAAAGCAAAGCATAAAGACAATGTATAGATACCTCATCAGCTAACTGGGCTCAATTTTTAAGTTGTTCTGTATCTTTATAGTAAATAAATCCTCCTTTATGAGTATTGAAACTTCTCAAATTTCTTCTAAGTAATGATAGTTAAGGTGGATTGCTTTTTTTTATTCAGACAAGTACTATGCTTTAAAATTTTGTTATGAGAAATCCAACAGTTTAGGGACTGGCATCCCATAGGAGTTTCTATAAGAAACTCCTATGTGCAGAGTAGACAAAGATTGACACCATTTGCTTTCCAGGGACTCTACTCTTTCAGACTATTCTGCATTTTTTTTTTTTTTACTGTGTCATACAGGTGTCACTTTGAACACCTGCCCCATCCCTTTCCCGCCTTCAATTAAAAGTATTACTGAATTCATCAAGCAGTAGCTACAAACCAGCCACTAACTACCAGGTAAAGGAATAAGATACCTCCATGGTTTCCAAGATGCCCATAATTTAATGAGAGGGGTCAAGTCTTATAAAATGGATGGGACAAAAATCTTAGAACTCTATCTATAAAAAGTTATGAAGATAGACAGGAGGGAAGCCTAGTGAGTTTCAGGAGCTCTATAAAATAGGGCCCTGATTTCTGAGTAAGATTCCCTGGAGAGAAAAAGGAATCATGTTCCAATTAAAAAAATACAAATCTTCTGTTTGTATCACTATTTTGTTGTATCATACAGATATGAACAGATATGCATGTATATTTAACCTGTACATCTCCATAGTGACTATATCATAGAAAATGAAAAATAAAAGATATCCAGGATATGAAAGAAAAACCAACTTGGACAAAGAGAGGTAACTATTATTTTGGATATACATGATCTAAAATATTTAGGGAAGTGATCAGCTGCATTTGAGTGTGGCCAACAAAGAATATCTCATTCAGTTGTGCACAGGATAATTATAAAAATTGCCAACCTAACCAGGTGTTACTCTCACAGGAAAAATACAGCATCAGAGAAGCATTTATAAGATTTGGAAAATTTTAAGGCATAATTTTGTATGTTCAGGCAAAGGAAAAGAGGAAGAAGAGAGGGAGGAAAGGGGAAAGGGGTAGGAAAGAGAAAGAAAGTATTACATGGGCACACTGTTCTATAAGTCATACCTACACAGTACTAGGAATCTAAAGGCACCTGCCATCCACGTGGCTGATTTGTTTCCGCTCAGCTTTTAGTCCCAGAGAATCCTGAAGGGCAATGCAGTACATAATCTCTGACTCCTACGTACAGAGCCCAATAAACCAGTTCGCTCATCTTTTCAATACCCTTTAATTGGATCCATGAAGGTCAGTGTGTTGTGCAAAACCTGCACCAATTTGCTGCAAGAAAATAATTTCTGTTCACAAAATGGCTGATGAACTTATGAAGAAAATTGTTTAACTTCTTCAATTGTCAATGCATGCAAATTAAAGCATAAAAATTTAAGTGGGTCACTTATCAGATCATAAAAGATGTATGAACACACTAGTGTCTACGATGTGAGGGTGTGGGGGAAGAATTTCTAGAATCCTGGTAAGTGTGAGAATTATTCCAACCTTATTAGAGAGCATTTTGTATGAATTAGAAGTCTCAAAAAAGTGTATCACTGACCCACAATTCTATTTGCTAGAATTTGTTCTAAAGAAATAAGTGGATATGTGATAAAACTGGAAATAATTTTAAAAGTCAGAAATGGGATAATCTATTGAAACATTATAATTCTTTCTTAAGATGGAATACAATGCAATCTGTAAAAATGAAGATGCTCATATATATTTACTGACATGAAAAGATGTTCATGATAAATGTAGGTAAAAAGTAGGTTAAAGAATAAATATAGCTGTCATGCTATCTGAATAAAAAACACATGTGTTACACACCCAATAACTATATGCACAGAGAAAAGGCTTGAAGAATTACAAATGAGAATATTAACAATAGTTCCATTGTTAAAGGGGCATTGTTCACAATTTTTTATTGAATTAAAATATTTTAATTTTATACTCTTTCATAGGTAGCTCCCAGATGGGAGCTGAATTAAATGCAGAAATAATAAAGTACAAACAAACTTGGAGTAATTATCATTCTTTAATCTAATATAAATAGCCATTTCATTTTCTGCCTTGAGTTTTCAGTTTTCACGTATGTGGTATACAAATTATTAACCAGATGTATCTTAACTCTTTTCTAGATATTTTAGGTCTAGGAGATTTAGAATGGGCACCATACTATATAGATGAATTCCAAGAGTTACTCAACTCTATATTGAATTAGCAATAAATCAAGAAAACTCATCAAAAAGATAACACATATTTTATTTTCTCCTCTTTATGGTCTAAGGAGAGGATTTGGAGAAAAGAGGAGCACAGAAGTGTGACATCTTTTAAACATCTGTATCTATGACCACTAGTTGTTACCAACATAGAGTTGGTTGTAAGAGATAAAGTGTGTAGACTCCATCAATCTAGGAACATAAATGAAAATTAAATTCATTACAAATTATGCTAAACAACTGTATGTCTCTTTCATAACTCCTCCCCTTTGCTACCACTGCCTAGATTAAAGGGACTCAAGAGAAATAAGGTTAAGCTGTGCAAAAGTGAACTATTTACTAATGTTTATTAACTTAAACTAAGTCAACTAGATATATTTAGGTTTATCAATTTCAGGGTTTTCTAATTTTTATTCTAATTAGTATATGATTTCAGTACATAATTATGCACATATATCTATATGTAGCTATATATAGATACATATATAGAGAGAGATACATATCTTAAATATTTTTTTTGAGACAGGGTCTCACTTTGTAGTTCAGGCTGGCCCTGAGCTCACTATGTAGCCCAGGCAGGCCTCGATCTCAGCAACCCTCCTGTCTCTGCTTCCTGGGTGCTGGGATTACAGGCTTGAGCCACCAAGCCTGGCATCTGTGGTATGAGGTACTGATTGCCAGTGGGTGTACCATGCCCAGTATTGTATGTGGTTACCGGGGATTGAACCAGGAACCTCGTGCTTGCGAGGCAAGCGCTGGAACCATGAGCCAAATCTCCAGCCTGCATATCTTAAATACTTTTAATCCTGTCTTTCTCCTTTTCTTCCCCATTTCTTCTATCTCTTCAACCTCTTCTTCTTTGCAAAATATCTATTTTCTTGTTTTCTTTATTTTGCTCTTTAATTTATATTTTGAGGTTCTTATATAAGAAGAGCAATATGTATTTAAGTTTATGTGTCTTATCTATTTCATTTAATATTATAGTGTCAAGGTGCACCCATTTTTCCACAATGATTCAAGTTTATTCTTCTTCATAGCAGAGTAGTATTCCATTGTGTAAAAAGTATCAAATTTTCTTTATCCATCCGTTGATGAATATATAAGTTACTGCCAAGATTTGGCCATCATGAGTTATGTGCTTATAAACATGGATATGCATGTATTATTACTGTAACACAATGTCTTTAACTCTTTCAAGAAAATACTTAGAGTGGCTTGGTTAAATGGAATTTATAGTTTTTGTCTTTCTTTCCTTCTTTCTTTTCTTTCTTTCTTTCTTTCTTTCTTTCTTTCTGGAGGACTCTCCATGCTTACTTCAATAGTGGTCATACTAGTTCACCTTTCCAACCACAATGTAGAAGGGCTACTATTTCTGTGCAGCTTTTAACACATTATTATTTGATTTTTTGATGGTAGCTATTCTCTTTGAAGAAAGATGGCTCTTCAGTATTGTTTTAGTTTAAAATTCTCTAATGGTCAGAGGTACTGAACATTTTCCCACTGATTTAGTGTCTATTAGCACTTCTTTTGAGAACCGACTATTCATTTCACTTGCCTGTTTTGGAAGGTCTTTTATTTTGAGGGACCTAATTATATTTTTAGTAGCTCATATATTCTAGATGTGAGTCCTCTGTCCAAGAAGTAGCTGGCAAAAGTTTTTTCATGTTCAGTAGCTTGTCTCTTCACTGTTGGTTGTTTCCTTCACTACATAAAAGGACTTTGATTAGGTAGAATCCCTTTTGATTCTTGATGTTTTTTCTTCTGCAATTGAAATTCCGTTCAAAAACTCTTTGCCGATGTCTTTAAAAGTTTACCTATTTTATCTTATAGCAGATTGTTTCTGTTTTAAGATTTAGATCTTTCATCTATTTTCATTTGAATTTAGTACATGATGAAAGATACAGACCTACATTCAGTTTTCTATATGTGCATGTCTACTTTTCCCAACACAATGTCGATGAGTCTAACTTTTTTGCAATGTATGTCTTTGAACACTCTTCAAAGATCAGACTGTTGGATGTGCCTTAGGTTGCTTCTGCATCATCTGTTCTGTTCCATTGATCCTAATATCTATTCCTGTGGGAGTACCGTGTTGTTTTTATCACCATACATTTTTAATATACCTTGAAATTCAGGATTGTAATGCTTCCTACTTTGTTCTTCTTGGCCAGGATTGTTTTTATACCTTGGTCTTATCTGGTTCCATATGAATTTTAGGATATTCTTCTCTAGTTTTGCGAGGAATGCTACTGGCACTTTGATTGGGACTGCATTAAATCTATATCAGTTGGGAAGTATGACTACTTTGACTCTACTGGATTTGTCTATCAGATACCAGAATATCTTTCCATTTTATGATGTCCTCTTTGGGTTTCTCTTTCATACTAATATAGTTTCCATTACTGAAGCCTTCAAGTATTTAATTTTTCTGATAGTTATTATGAATGAAGTTATTTTCCTAGTTTCTTTCTTAGTAGATTCATTATTATTTTACAGAAATGTTTTTGAGTTTCTTGTTCTGCATTGCTGAGTTTGATCATCAGTTTTAGAAATATTTTGGTTGAATCTTTTGTGTCTTCAATGTAAGATATCATGCAATTTGTAAAAGAAGTTTGACTTCTTTGTATACACATATTGTAGGGGTAGAAAGACCATAAGTAGGGAAACAAGAGATAAAACTCCCCCCAGGAGAAATTAGAACAAGTAGCTAAAGGGCCCTCATCCCCTGCAAATAAAAGCAGACAGTCTGTGGTCACACTTCCTCTTTACACTGTATTGTGCAGAGCTTACATTTTCCCTAGTAATGAGCCAGTCAACCAATCAAGTAGGAGTTCCCTTAGCCTAGGGACTAGTTAGTTGTTGACCTCCATAAAACCAACATCTTACCACATTCCCTTTGAGTATTTCCTGTTTCACAAAATCTGTCATACAATGAGGGGAAAGAATAAATATGATTTGAAAAGAAAAAGAAAGCACATGTATATAGTGGGTGGGGATTGTGGGGTGGGGTGGGATACGGGTAAAAATCAGAATTAACTCATGTCGAAGACTGGTAGAAATTCCCCAATGTTTAGTGTGATTGTGAGCTGTATGTAAAATGTACTAATAAGAAATTCAATTGAAAAAAAAAACCAACACCTTAAATCCACACAAAACAATGGCTCCATTTCAGAACCCCCTGCCTGTCTCTCTGAGAGTAGGTAGCTGTATCCCTGCATGCTTGCTTCTTTGAAGCACAAACTCTGCTTGAAAAGCTTTCGATCTCTGTCTGGTTCTTCCGTTACCTTCCCCACAGGGAACCCAGGCCTGGGTTTTCCTGGTTGCAACAATATCCTTTTGAATTCTTTTTCCATCCTAATTGAGTGGTGACAGTGGATATCTCCTCATCTTGTTCCTGATTTGTTTTTGTTTTTGAGACAAGGTCTCACTATGTCATTCAGGATGGCCTTGAACTCTCTAGGTAGCCTAGAACTCACAGTGATCCTCCTATCTCATCTTTACAAGTGCTGTGCACCATCATACCTAGCTATCTTGTTCCTAATTCTAGAGGAAAAGCTTTCAGGTTTTTTTCCATTTAATATGTTGTTTACAGTAGGTTGTCAGTAATGTCTTTTATCAGCTTTAGATAAGGTTCTTCTCTATATATTTGGGGATGGAATGTCATGAATGAAGATTGGATTTTACCAAAGGCTTTTTCTGCATCTAAAAAGATGATCATGTGATTTTTGTCCTTGCTTCTATATATATATGTCGGGTTGCATTTACTAATTTGTGTATGTTGAACCATACTTCCATTCCGGAGGTCAAGCCTAGTTGGGCATGATGTATAATCTTTTCAATGGTTGTTACAGTCTGTTTGCCAGTATCTTGTCAAGGATCTTTCCATCTATGTTTATTAAAGAAACTTGTCCATAGGGTTCTTTTTCAGTTGTCTGGTTTCAGACTCATATAATACTAGCTTCTATGGATGACCTTAGGAGTACTTCTTCCCTTTTAGTTTCAACTCCGATAACTCTTCAATCATTTCTTGTCTAATATCTCTGTGATTGAGTACTGAGGGCCCCACTATCACTGTGTTGATGTTTACCTGATCGTTTATGTCCAGTAGTGGTTTTTTTTTTTATGAAGTTGGATTCCTGGTATTCTTTGCTTATATATTTATAATTATTATCTCTTCCTCTTGAAATGTTCCCTTAATCAACATTAGGCATCTACTTTGCCTCTTCTCATTGGTTTTGGCTTGCAGTGCACTTTGTTTGAAAACAGGATAGTTACTCTTGCTTGTTTTGAGCCTTCACTTGCATGGGATATTGTTTTCTATCCTTTGATTTTTTTAGTCAATAAGTTTCTTTTTGGAGTAAATGTGTTTCATACAGATAGCATACCACTGGGTTTTGCATTTTGATCTAATCTACCAATCTGTGTCTTTTGATGGGAGAGCTGAGTCCACTCATATTTAGAGTTACGACTCAAAGACATTGACTTATTCCTGCTGTTACATCATTTTCCTGTTGCCAAACCTTTTGTTTTTCCACCTCTGCTCATTATACTTCCTGTACTCATTCCACTATACTTTCAGGATTGTTGGCATGATTGTCTCTTTCTAAAATATCTTTGAGGGGCCAGGGATTTAGCTCAGAGGTTGCAGTGCCTGCCTTGCAAGTCCAAGGTCCCAAGTTCAACCCGGTGATCACAATTTTTTTTTTTTTTTTGAGAAGGGTCTTGCTTTGTAGTTCAGGCTGGCCCTGAGCTCACTATGGAGCCCAGGCAAGCCTCGAACTCAGCAGTCCTCCCGCCTCTGCCTCCCGAGTGCTGGCATTAGAGGCTGAGCCACCATGCTCAGCACTGTGGAATGTGGTATTGCTTGCTGATGGGCGTGATCACCACACTCAGCACTGTATGTGGTTACTGGGGAAAACTCAGGATCTTGTGCTTGTGAGGCAGGCACTGGAACCACTGAGCTAAATCTCCAGCCCATGGTGGTCACAAATTTTTTAAGGTGCTCATTTATCAAAAATTTTGAAAGATAGTTTTGGAGGATAGATTGGTCTGGTTTGGAATGTTTTTCTTTGGGTCTTTTTTTTTCCTTTTAGTACAATAGTGGTCCTACTAGTTTACCTTCCCACTAAAAATAGAGAAGAGTTCCTTTTCCCCTGAAGCCTCACCAGCATTTCTTATTTGATTTCTTGATGATGGCCATTTTTTCTGAGATAAGATGAAATCTCGGTGTTGTTTCAGTGTGCATTTCTGCAACAATTGGTGATGTTGAGCATTTCTTTACATATTGGCTATGTGTACTTTTGTTATGTGCCTCTTCATTTCACTTTCCCATTTTTTGGTTGGGTCTTTTATTTTGGGGGGATCTACTATTTTCTGAGTTCTCTATATATTCTAAATATTAGTCCTCTATTTGTCATTCAGTCCTTTATTCCATTTTTATTTTAACACATGGTGAAAGATACTGATCTAGATTCAGTCTCTCACATGTGATTGGCTGGTTCTCCCAACCCAATGTATTCAAGAAGTTATCTTTACTCCTGCATGTGTTTTTGGTCCCTGTGTAAAAGTCAAACAGTTAAATGTGCCTGGAGTGGTTTCTGCATCCTCTATACTGTTCCTCTATACGGATCCTCATGTTTTTGTGTCAGTGGAATTCTTTGTGTTGTAATCACTGTAGCTTCATAATGTAACAGCAAGTTCAGAATGGTGAGGCTTCCCACTTTGCACTTGTTATCCAGGTTTTTTTGTGGTTCCAGGTCCCTCCTGGTTTCACATGAATTTTAGCATGTTTTTTTTTTCCAGTTCTATGGAAAATGCTGTATTTTGATTGGGTCAAACTGCATTAAATCTGTGTATTAATATTGGAAGTGTGTCCATTTTGACTATATTGTTTTCTCCTTTCCAGAACCAGGGGATATATTTCCATTTTCTGATGTCCTGTCCAACTTCATTTTTCAGTGTGCTGTAGTTTTCATTGTAGATTTCTTTCACTTCCTTAGTTAATTCCTAAATCTTTAATTTTTCATGGTACTTTTGTGAATGGTATTTTTTTCAGATTTTTTTTTCTCAGTGGGTTACTATTAGTTTTGTGTCTCCAGAATGGAAGCTTCTTTAGGCTAAAGACCACAACTTATAATTCCATATATTCTCTAAGATCCTTAATAAGTGTTCTATAAATTTATTTTAGTAATTAAATGGGTGATATACGTATACACATTCATGGGCTACTTAGAAACAAGATTTGGATGAACAATCAAATCTCTTTCCTTTCCAAAGGAAATCAATGATCTTCACCATCCTAACCAATACTATTGTTTACTGAGGCACACAAGGATAACATATGCCCCAAAGTGGACTTGGAATAGAACTGCTAAAGGAGCACAGAAATTTTCCAATACAGCTCATAGACATTGCAGTTACTGGTACATGGGATTCCGAACTAGAAAACATGGATAGACTGATACAGACATCAGGCAGGTTAAAATTTGATAGCTATAACTCCATCAGATTGGCTTTTCTTGATCCCATATAGAAAGGCAGAAGCTTCCCCTGTTGACAGGCTAACTTAACTCTCCTGGTGCAGAAACTCTATTCCTGCATAGCCCTAGCTGTTTATGTAGGCTCTGTACTATGGCTGCTAAAAGTAACTGCGAGGGCAGTTGACCTTTTCCCAACCTGCCAATGACCACCTGCTAGTGGACAGAGATATCATGGGCTCTGACCATACACCCCTGGCAGTCTTCCTCCAGTGACTGCTCATTAGCCCCTTTCACAGCTGGGGAGAGCTGAGCAGGAAAGGGAAAAGCTGCTGGAAGATCTGCCTTATAGCCAACACCACTTGGAGGGACATATAGTTAACCGTGCTTGGTTTTCTAAAATGAGAAGCAGAGGATGGAAACGTTGCTATGTGCATTGTGAGGGATTTTTTTGGATGCAAACTTGAAAATGGCCTAGTACAGAAAAACTTTGAGATACACTGTGGCACAAGAGGAATTCTGGAATAAAGCAATGAAACCTCTTTCTCTCAAAACAGCTTTCATTAAAATTAGCTGCCCTGAGGGCTAGAGATTTAGCTCAGTGGTTCTGGAGCCTGCATAGAAAACACAAGGTCCCTGATTCAATCCCAGGTAATCACATACAACAATAGTGGGTGTGGTAACTCACACCCACCAGCAATCACTACCACCTACCACAAAGCAAGACCCTGTCCCAAAATCAGCTACCCTGGGTGTTCTTGCACATCCTAACATGTATATAGACAGGAGAGACAAAGACTGAGATAGTGGTAGCTTTGGTCCTTCGTTATAAAAATGCCCACAGGGCCTGGGGTGTAACCCAGTGGTGCTCCCACCCGCCTGGCAAGCACGAGGCCCTGAGTTTGATCCCTGGTACTACAAAAGAAGCCCATAATATTTCATAATTGGAAGAAAATCATATTACACGATAAATTTTTTTGGAAAAGCTATTCAAAGAGTATACTAAAAATTTAAAGTGATAATCTATGAGGTATAATTATGGGTATTTTACCTGTATTATCTCTTTTTTGTTAAACATTTTCTTTACCATAAGCATTCATTAATCAGAATATGGGAAATAAATCAAAAAAGGAAAGAAATCTTTGAGTCCTTCTCTTGCCACAGCTCTTCAAAACTTGTGACATCTACTTTTTGAGGTCAGGACATCTAGTCCTCCTATAAACACCACTTGCCCTTGGAGATCAGCTCCTGTGTTCCTGCATAAAGAAGCAGGCCTTTCTTCTACATTTCTAAAGCTTTAGACCTGAAACAAGAAACTCGGGACCTATTCTCTGGCCAGTCTAAACAGCACCCCTTTTCATTTATAGTTTCAGACATGTAAGCTAGGATGTTGCATGTTCCAGTAAATGAAGGAACTGGGACACTGTTCTCAAAATTTTCTAGTTGTATCATGTAAGAACTCAATATGTATTAGATTCTAAAATAAAAGGAAGAGAAGCAAAGGTCAGAGGCTGATTGGTTTTCCTACACCGTGAGAAAGAAAAAGGTGACAAAGGGCAACACATAATAGCAGGTCACTAGAAATGGCATAGGAGTATCCAACTGTAATTAACCTTTGCAGCTCCCTGCCCTGTGATGTTACTAAGACCAGTATTTTAGCTGACTTTTAAAAATAGTGTTGGAAGCTAATGTACATTCAAACTAGAACCCATAATTACACCAGGTGTGTTTACAATTATTAGCACCATCCATCTCTGTAGACATGGGCAGAAGATCTGGGGCTAGCGTTGAGAAAGCACTTGAATGCTGAGCTATGCTACTTGTGAGGGAGCTCCTTTGCTGGACAAAGCAAGGATGTGACAGTAGCCAAACTCACATATTTATTTAGTTCTTTACTCCTCAGAAATTTGTCTCTCTTACATATCCACATGATTTCTACAGAAGTGTGTAAAGCAAGTTATTATTTACTCCTATTGTACAGTTATAAAACCAGAACTGCAGAGGGTATCATTTGCTTAGTATCATGCAACTGGGAAATAGTAGGTTCTCCTTTCAACCAAGATGTATGAACTATCACACTCTGGTCTCCTCCTTCATTTTGGACCAGTAGCCTTTTTATTGGAATAAGTCAAAGAGCTTTCAAAAAAGAATGCTACCAGAGTCTCTTACTCAATAGATTCCGCTTTATTTGGGGCCCTTGCAGTTATTCTTTCTGAGAACTCTTCTATGAACTCAAGTGTGAAGCTAAGACTGTGAATCAAAAGGTTTATGTAAACAGTCACCCATTGTGGTGTGTGATAGACAGACTCTGCTGTTCCATGCTACCAGGAACCTTTCCATGAGAAGGAATGCAAGACTGGTAATTTCACTTTGCCTGTATCCATCAAATAAACTGCCTATGTGATATAATTGCATAAACACTGATGGATACAATTAAGCCAAAGTAGAGAAATATGGATGATGAGTCAGAGGTTTCTAAGCTGTTTATTGTGATCATCAGCTGAGTATTAACTGAAACAAGGAAAACAACTGAAGTAACAAGTTTGCAGAGATACCATTTGAAAAACCCGGGTGGGAAACCTCTGAACTCAGCAAGTGCAAAGACCTGCTTTTTCAGCTGCTACCTTGCTCTGTGATCTAGTAATTTCTTTACTCCAAACTAGGTGGATCATATAAGATAATGAACGTGAAGGGGCTCTGGGGGAAATGTATGTAAGTACATGCAAATAAGGACTCCGATTACCATCTCTTTGATGTAAATTAAATCATGTCATGCTCACAGGATCTTAGGAGCCAGTGCCAAAGGGCCCCTGAATCTAGCCCTCTCTCCTCCAGACCAGCAGCTGAGATGGGATAAATAAAGGGGCAGAACTGCAAGGAAGTCATTTTTCTTCTTTATCCAAAAAATTGTTGCGAAGATTATTTGGGAAACTCGATAGAGAATCACAACTGGATTTATGTGTCAAAAACAGGCCACCCAGGGAAGCCAAAGAAAGGCAGGCAAGACACTAAAGGCTTCAAAATCAGATGGCCCCACATGGAGTGATGACATAAGATGAGCTCAGGAGCGCAGGTCCAGACTGGACACAAACCAAAGGACACGTTCAGAAACAAGCCCAGGGATTAAACAAGAGATAGGAATTTAGATGAAACAGATTAAGAGAATCTACTAGTAAAACTCAGGCGAAAGCTGCTCTTCAACTCCAAGAAGTAATAGGTAGGGAGAGGCTCTGCTGAGATCAGAGACAGCCTTCATTAGGACTATTGCCCAAAACAGTAGCTGCCACTGCGTGTGTCTCTCTTTTCAGCAGAAGGCGGTGGGATTCCCTGAGAAGCTCCGCTCAGTTGGAATGAGCAGCTGTCAGCAGAGGGACCTGTTTCCAGTGGGCCGGAGGCCATTCCTTTGTTCATGAGTTGCACCGAGGGCAACAAGTCTCCTTTGGGATGGAGGACTCTCTGGGTCACTGAAGTCATCACTGCTGGATTTATCTCCCCAGAGTCCTGACCCTTGAGGATTGTGGTCAAGACTCAGATGTCGATCAGGATAATGACACCAAACAGAGGTTACAGCCCTAGAAAATGGTACATGCGGAGGGTTGGTGACCTGAAAATAATTAAATCAAGAGTCTTTTCCATTTTTTTAAAGACATTAGGGTAATTGTTATAAATGTCCATCAAATGTATCACAGTTTCAGTGATTAAGAAAATATAATAAAACGCAAATCACTCTCAAGAGTTTATCAACTGAATGTAGGCTCTATCGAGTCTAACCAAGTACCCTCGACACCCTAAAATGTGCCTCACATTTTGAGGCTCAGGCACAGGTGTTTGTAAAGTGAAAAAATAGTACCACAGCATCCCTGAGTGTCCTTTTCATTTAAAAAATATAAATAAAGCCAGTAGAACTAAAAAGCAATTATATTTTGCTCCTTTATTCAACCTGTAGATACTAAGCCCCTGGCCCTGCGTTGGAAGCAATGTTAAGTCTCATAGATAAATTATGGAGAAAAGCGCCAGCGTTTTGAGGACAGGGCAAAGAATCAGCCCTGGAGAGTATGTCCTCCCCCACCAGTGGTCATCTGTGGTTCCTTGAAAGGCAGTTCCCGCAGTATACCTGCCGCGCCATCAACCAATGCTGCGCACCAGAACGCCGCGGCGTGACGGACGGCGCCATCTCCAGCTCGCCAGGAAGAAGACAGAGATCACAGAGCACAGTGAGCAGAGCACAGTGGCCAGAGCACAGTGGCCAGAGCACAGTGACCAGAGCACAGTGGCCAGAGCACAGTGGCCAGAGCACAGGTGCTCTGCTGACCTCTCCGTCAGCCACACTGCTCAGACACATCTGTTGGAACAGCTCTAGTAGTTACCACCGGCCACTTCAGCTTCCCTCTCATCACAGTCCCAGAAGGTGAGTCTTAACCTTTGCGGCCCGGAACACTATAGTAACCTGGCAAAGAAAACAGTGTAAGCCGGGTACCTTCTGTGTTCTCATAACCAGTGCGGGAGGGGGCAGAGACACAGACAGAGACATACAAAGAAATACAGAGAGACAGGGGAAAAAAACAGACACACAGAGACGTATAGAGAACAATAAATTACAAAATTCACTTTGAAGGAAAAAAATATAGATGCTCAAAGTACAGATTAAACAGCTATTAACCAAAATGTTGGGGATTAGAATGATTTGGGAATTTTTAGATTTTTTCAAATGGTTGCATGTGCATAATAAGATATCTTAGGGATGAAGTCTAAAATTGATTTGGTTCATATGTGTCATATGCCCTTATACTCTGAACTTGCAGATATTATTAGCCTTATTTTTATTATTTTACCAAGTCTTGAACTTAGGGCCTTCATGTTGAGCTACATGCATAGTCCTTTTCATTTTTAAAAATGGTGTTCAAATTCTCAACGTCAATTGTGATCCTAACATGTATATAAAATGTACCAATAAAATCAATTTTTTAAAACGGGTTATTAAGACAGGAATAGTAAGTAGGGTGTGTCTCTAATCCTCAGGAAGCTGAAGCAGGTAGACTGTCACAAGTTCAAGGCCAGTCTGGATTTAACAGTGATGTCAAGACCAGCCTAGATTATACAGCAGGGCCCTGTCTCAAAAAACTGAAAGGGAGCAGTATCAGTATCTGGCAAAGCTGGGCTCAAACTTACCACTGTCCTACCTCAGCCTTCAGACACCTGGGGTATAGGCATGCACCACCACAGTGGGTCTCAAACCAACTTTTTTTTTTTTTTTTTTTTTTGAGACAGGGTCTCACTTTTGTAGTTCAGGCTGGCCCTATTCTCACTATGTAGTCCAGGCAAGCCTCAAATTCAGCAGTTCTCCTGCCTCTGCCTCCTCAGTTCTGGGATTACAGGCATGAGCCACCGCGCCCGGCACTGTGGTATGTGGTACTGATTGCTGGTGGGTGTGAATCACCATGCCCACTATTGTATGTATGTGGTTACCAGGGATCGAACAAGGGTCCTTGCACTTGCTAGGCGGGCACCGAAACCACTGAGCTAAATCTCTGGCCCTCAAACCAATCTCATGTAATGTTTTTAACAATCCTGTATGTAAAAGAAGGAGAAACTTTACATGTGTGGCATCATTCCAGCACTCAAAATGTTCAGCTTTTGGAGCATTTCTCACTTTCAGATTGGACAGGTTCAAATGTATCAAGAAGTACTAAACTCTTTCTAAAGTACTACCCAACATGGTAATCCCTGGGCTCATGTGGCTATTTAAATTCACTGCAATTTAATTAAAACTTCAGTGTTCAATTACACGTACCACATATTTCAAGCCAGGAGCTGCCTCTGGCTAGAGGTACCATACTGAAATGTACACATGCCACACAGCCCCATCATTGCAGAAAATTCTATTGAGCAGAGGGGTTCTAAAAAGATAAATATGCAAAGAAATAAGCATAGCAGCAATGAAGTTGCCACTCCTAATGCTTTTTACTTAGGAAGTGTTACATTTTAGTCCTCGTTGGCTAATCCTCCACCTGTTTCCTTTAGCTTTGGCAGTTTACCTCTCAGCTTCCACTCGGCTGCTAAGGACTCAGTGGAGAGAGCCACTTCCTGAGTTCTGGGGAAGTGTCCAGATGAATCCTCACTTTGAACAGAAGCCAGCGCACCATGCAGGCGGCTCCTCGAGGCTGGTCCTCACTCAGATCTCTTTGCTTTGAGCAATGGAGTCATCTGCTCCGTCTTCCCTTCCACCGTTTAATTACCTCCCTCCAGTTTTCAGTGAATGGGTGACTCAGCAAGGTGATTTTGGAATGAGCACTGGCTCGTATTTAGCAATTCAGCCCACATGCAAACTGGAACAAGGACTGATTTTTTTTTAAGTAAACATATCAAGAGTTTTATATCAAAGTTGTACTTTTATTCAAAACAGTCACTCTTTCTAACATTCTTCCAAATATATAGTGGTTGCTCAGATCACTGCTTGAACATTTCTTAGGAAATTGGCTTAAGGCACGTGTAAGTATAAAATGATTAATTTTTTTTTTTTGAGACAGTGTCTCGCTTTGTAGTTCAGGCTGGCTCTGAGCTCACTATATAGTCCAGGCAAGCCTCGAACTCAGCAATCCTCCTGTCTCTGCCTCCCAAGTGCTGGGATTACAGGCGTGAGCCACCACGCCTGGCTAAAATGATTAAATTTTTTTAGGCAAGGATGTGCATGCCTTCCGACTGTCTCTTCTGCATGCTGTCTCCTTGAAAACTAAGAAGACACAGGACTTCTATTTTTGTAAAGCAAGGTCACAAGCATTCTGACCCTTAGAGCTATACCTTGCAAATTAATGCAGGCATCTCAGGAGTTATAAAAGAGACAATCAAGAGATGCATTTATATCTCCATAAATATAAGACACTTTAATTATTCTTTCTTCTCCTTCACTGTACAAATCTGTAATTCTGTCTAGACTTTATAGTCACTTCTATGCCACTGTACCTGCATGTAAATCTTACAACAGCTTACCTATTAAGAAATGTGCTTTCTGTCTTCTGTAATGTTTCAAAGGAGTCTTCTGTGGGTGAGATTGTATTATTTCCTCAACATCTGTCACACATGGATTTTAGTTTTTTAAATTTATATTTTACAGGCAAATTTGATTGCTGGAACTGTTTTCAAAAGTTGCATGCAATTCAAATAAACATGACTATATAAGGTTATAGATTTTGAGATTAAAAAATGAAGCAGAAATCTTTAATAGAGAAGTCCAGCTCAAAAGTCCAGAAAAGTTTAGCTGGTTGTTGTGGAACATGTCTGTAATTGTACAACTTGGTGGTTAAGCAGGAGGAGCAACATGAACTCAAAGCCAGCCTGGGCCATCAATGAATTCAAGGCCAACCTAAACTATATAGTAAGATCTTGTCTCAAATAAAACAAGGAGGAGGAGGAGAAAAAGAGGAACTCCATTAACTTTATTAAAATAAAAAGAAAAACCATTATAGCTTATAGAAAAATCTGTTCATGTTTTTAACATATGGATGTATGTAAACGCGATGTGTCAAATAATGATTCTCATTGTTTTTTTAACAAGTGAATTTGAGTTCCTATTCTCTTCAAAGAAATACTCTTGGACATTCATTTGTGATCCATTCAAAAACACAATATATTTCTTTCTACAAGTAATAAGTTTTATTTTCCCCTTATTGTTATGTGTTCCTAAACAGGCTTCCTTATAAAAGATGCTAAATGTTTCTATAATGAATTATAATATTTAAGACTATTAAACACACAGATTCAATGAAGTTCAGAGAAGAGAAAAAACTAATTTTGCATCATTTTCCACATACCCATAGGCTCCGTCTTTGGCTATGTAGAGAACATAAAACCAAATACATTTTTTTTCTCAACAAATTCATACTCTAAGTTTGAGTAATAACCTAGATACAAATATAAACATAGAAAAGAGAAACCTTAGGAGAAAGATGCTGATAGGGCTGAGCATAACCAGGGCCCTGTCTTGCTGGGAATAGGCATGAAGACTAGTTCAGTGCCAGTTGCACAGTCATCTGAGGTAAGCAGGCCTTTGGAAATGTTCAGCATTCCCATGAGTCTCTTGTAGTTACTGCTAGAAATCAAAGTTCTCTGTTTAACATGTGGCTGTTGACCTGCTTCTCAACTCCTCAAAGAAGCAACACTCAGCACCTCTTCATAAGCTGGGAAACCTTGGTTCTTTAGACAGTTTCTCTACCAATGAGCAGGAGGACCTGACAGAGCCATAGCTCTGTATCTGAAAAATGAGGGGAAATGTTGAGCCCCAAGATCCTTCCAACTTGGTAGGTTGGAATTGATGCCTCCATAAGAACCTAGGTATGGATCATTTAGAGGAGTATTTCTTGAATTTGAAACACCCTAAGAATCATTTGGAGATGACAGTGTCTTAAAAATTGTAGATTGTTGATCATTACCACAAAAACTCCAGAGGAAGAGTAAGGGACTCTGAGTTTTTAGCTAGACACTCAGATGACATGATGGTTAAGACAACACTGGGTTATAAGTCACTCCAAGTTCCCACTCTGCTACCTGGCTTTGACATATCATCATGACAAGAAGAAAGCAGTGAGTGTATTCTTCTTATTTCTCAAATATGCCCAGAGGTCATTGTTTTGGCTTGTGTGAGCAGAGCAGAGCCATTTTCCTCACTGTTACTCTTCTAGTAAATAAAGTAATGAATCTCCAAATTTGTGCAGAGAATTCAACAAATCTATTTTCATTTTAAATGAGAAAAAAATTCAGTCCAGTCTGCAAACATTGTGAATTTGTTGGATTCTTATGCAAAAATATAAATTCTTATTTCATCAAAAGAAGGAGAAAGACAGAGAGAGAGAGAGAGAGAGAGAGAGAGAGAGAGAGAGAGAGAGAGAGAGTGCTTAAAACTGGCTATAAGATGACATTTGTTACCAGCTATCCCACAAGTGCCATAAGAAGCAATCAAATGGAGCACAACTGAGTAATGTATGCTGTTCATCTTCCCTGATGGAAAACAATGACCTGATTGATTCTGTCTCCAGCAGAGAGGTTGTCAGGCCCACAGGGCAGAAGGCAAAGACCTGACTGTGAACACCAGTCCAGTGCTAGCTCACTGCCATAGGGGTAGCCAGTGAAGAGTTTGTACCAGGTTGTTCAGAAGAGCCTGGCTAACTTGGCCTCATTCTCACTAACAGCTGCACCCACTAGGAGCACATGGCAGTGGGATTCCCCAGATGCTAACAGTAGTAGTCATTATGATGCCACAGCAGGTTTAAAGGGTTTTTTCTAACATGTAACACACGTATCCACATGCACATACATTCTCCATTCCCAAGCCTGTCTATCCTTTAGGCTTTAAAATAAGTTATTAAAAACAATGAATCCAGCTAATAGGGAGAAACCATAGAAGTGCCTCAATAAGAAAATTTTTTAAGGAATAAAATGTTCATATTTTCTAATCTTTAAAGAACACAGTCTGTTTTTAGGAATTCTGTGCCTGCAAGAAGTCCAAGATTTGAATGGATCCCTGAAATAAAATGAACATCTCATCTTACTACTTCCTTCTGAGTTTTAATGATGGGAAGACTGTCTGCAACACATACTTACACTAATGAATGCATAAATAAATAGCCAAGAGATTGTTTGAGGAACAGCAAAACTCATAAAACTGACTCGCCCAGGAAATTGGCTGCAGTTTCCAGAGGTCACCTCCGCAGAGCACTGTGACAATGTCTGGTGACTGTCTACTCTTTCAGGGCTCAGTTCTGAACACTGAAATTTGGACCCGTGATAACTGTACACTGGCAGTAGAAGCAGGGATGTTCCAGTAGGCACTAGTAGCTGACTCAGCCACAGGTGGGATGGCTTTTTTGCTGACACTTAGAGTATACCTATAAAATATTTCATCTTTTTGGTTGAGTGTAATAAATCTCCTCTTGTATAAGTGGTAAGTGATTTTCTTTAGCAAAGCTTTAAAGAGAGAAATCAACATCTACAATCCATGGAAAAGGAAGAAATTGATCAAAAACAAATATATAGATACTGCCTTCCAAAAGATGCAGAGATGGGGCCAGATTGCCCTATATAAAAACAACTGTGCAGGTCCCAGAGTGGGGATAGGATGCCAGGAATAATATGAACCCAGAATCCCTACTTAATTTGCAACAAGACCCAACCAGATATTGAGGGAGTGAGCTTCAAGGAACAGCCCTGGGAAAGTGGGTTGGTAAGAGACATTATATTTAAGCAACCAGCAACCTCAATTGAGGGCAAGACTCTGACCAAAGACATATATAACAGGAGGAGTCTAGGCACATAAACACAAGTATCTGCTTACTGACCAACCTGAAGCAACATGCAGGTACCTACAGGGTACACCCAGGTATCTAGCAGACATGACCAACAGGTGGTACCAGACACATAGCTTTTTAAGTGTCAGCCTTGTTGAGAATTGGCTATTGGACTTGGTATTCCAATGCATCAATGCAACTGGACATAGCTGGAGAAAAACAAATTGAAGGTCTTCAAAGCATTGAGACTTATTGTTGAGCCATTGGTAGCAACACTTTAGAGCCCTATTCTGTTATTTCCAAAGCCAAATTTAACTGAACATTACTCAAATAATAGTACATTCGCTACTGCAAAAAAAGAACTGAGAAAAAAAGCCACACAGAATCACAAGGAAGCCATTACTCATTACTTAACTTACTGTACCTAATCAGCAGTATATTTATGAGTAAAGATGATGAGATTTAGGATATCAATTTATTAAAATCTTAAATTGTGCACCAGTGTGGTAATGATAAGTGTACCAGTGATATGTGCAATGTATAAGAGGTTACCCACACATGGTTGCTGTTAAATCCCTTATCAACATGCCGAGGAGCATTTAGTTTATCCTTTCATTCTGAGCCTTTCTCTTTCTCTAGCCTCTTGCAATCATTGTATACAACATCCGGAATCTTTTATGCTGGCATTAACCAGAATGCAAATTCCCTCCTAAGAGATCAAATGAAAAAGCTGGCTGTGTGGAGAACATACCATGACATAAACATGGAGCGGCTGATACAACGGGACAGGAGCTTAGGGCTGGACAGCGAGCTGTTCAGCGTCACAGGGAAAAGGAAGAACTCTGTGTTGAATCTGGAAGCCTTGATTCAAATTATTTGCAAAACACCTCTCTAAAGACATGTATCAAGAACTTTCAGTACTCAATAGTAGACAAACTGCTCAGTTAAAAGTAGCCACAGGGTTGCCTAGACCTTTTACCGAGAATATCCAAATAGCAAATAACATGGAGAGATGCTCAATTACATTAGTTTAGGTATGTGAATTAAAATTACAATGAAATATCCTCGTACCTTCTTTAGAATAGCTACATTTTAGGAAAAAATAAAAGATCATGCCAAATCGTAATAAGGATCATAGCATCAAGAACTCTTACACATTGCTGATGGGAACATAAGATAGTACAGACACTTTAAAAAATGGAAAGTTTTCATAAAATGTAGTGTACATTTATCATATGTCTCAGTAATCTCACTCCTAGATATTTACAAAAACAGTAATAGCTTATATCCACACAAAGCTGCACATACATTTTATTTATAATTGCCCAAAATTGAAAGAACCAACTATCAAGTCATTCATGAACAAACAATGCTACATCCATACAACAGAATTTTCCTCAGAAAAAAAGGAAGAGGAGAGGGAGAGAGAGAAGAAAAGGGAGAGGGAAGGGAAAAAGAGGGAGGAGAGAGAAAGGGGAGGGCCTAAACTTATGGAGGAAATGGATTCCAACTCAAATGCAATGGAAAGAGCTACAACAGGATTTTGTAAAGTATGTATTTATGCAGCAGGAAACAAACATACTAGAATACACTTGATAAGAAAAACAACCTAAAAGCTGAAGTTCCCTCAAAAGTAGCTTTTAAAATCTCCAAAGTAGTTTTCCTTGTCACCGAAATAACTCCAGCCTCTACCATGGAACCTAATAATCAACTTTACCCATGAAGATCCTACCCATTCTTCAAGATGCAATTTAAAAGCATGTCACATATTGAACCTGCCATAAACTAGGTTGGTTTCTTATTATTTTGGATAGTTGGTAAGTTCTAACTTTCATACTTTTCATTCTTATCCTATGTAAAACCAAAAGAACATGGCCTACTTCCCATTCCAAGTTCTCAAATGTAGTATGTATCAGAATCAAGGGAAAGAAGTGTTAAAACTCACACTGCTGGATAGTCTCGTTCACAGTTCCTGTCCCAGTGACTCTGCAGTATGACCTGAAATTTAGGAGGTTCCAGGAAACACCATAACTGAGGATGGCCTTGGGGAACACACTCTGAGAACTCCCCCATATATGCTGCAAGGACAGACCATGATAATATATATAACACTGTTTTGTAAGATATAAAAATACTGTTCTTTTGCTGAATCATTTCAGAACACTTTTCTGTTCTTCCCACTAGATTTTAGCCAACTCTTTCTTTGAAAACATTTGAAGTACTTTGTACTTTTCTGATCTAGCCAATTACCTAGGATTGGAGTCATTTTTGTTCCTTTTTCTTCACATCAACCAGACTTCAGTAAGATCTTGTCACCCCTGTAGTGCACACCATACAATCCTAAACAGAGTAGGAAGTGAGGGCAATAATTTGTTAAATTCAAGATCCCTTCTTATAAGAATGCTTCTTTACTTTCTGATGATTAGGATGAAAACACAGTAAGGATATTTTTCAAAGCATAGTAATAAATTATTTTCCTGAATTAGACATCTAAGACCACATTGAAACTGACACAATATTAACTATTTGAATAAATTATAAATACCAAACTCTATAGTGTTCTTACATAAATGCTAAGCACAGTGTTTTGGGGAAGACACTTTAAATCTTGAACTCAGATTTCAGGGGAAGGGATTGTTCAGCTCTGGGGAATTGAACCCAGGGCCTCACCTGTGATGTACCACCAAGCTGCACCCCCAACCCTGAATATAAGTTTCTTGAACCATAGTATAAATCTTCCAAATGCGACCTTGAATCCATGAGTAAATCAATTTCATTGCTTCTTCCAAAAATAGGATCTGCTGCCAGTATAGGAATAGTATCTTTGCTTCTTTACTAGAAAAGCAAAGTTTCAGCACAAATACACATAAGATTTCCCATCGTGGTGTTAGGGCCCACACTGCACACTATGAGCAAAAGGACTTGCCCACGCTTCAGACAGTGCAGGCCTGGGATGAAGGGCAAACGGCCACTAAGCATTAAACCACTAAATCACCTATTGTTCTTTATATTGTACCAGCAAAGTTTCATTATTAGAAGTAAAAGAATTATTATTTTAATTATAGAACTGCAAATACCATTTATTTCACAGGATTCTGCGTTAAAGAATAGAAATAAATATTTCTAACAAACACTCTCAAAAGATGCCTTTGTTGACAGTTATTTTACTCACATAAAATCAAACTGTGCTTATGAAGACTGGACTGGAAAAATAATATTCTAAAATAAACCTTTGCCCATTTGTGGCTTATGAGCTGACATTTTTCTTTTGATATAACAACACATGCTCTTGAAAGAGAAGCTCAAAATCTATGCTTGACTTATTTCAGAAGACTTTCAGCAACTAAATTTTGGTTATATGATGCTGTAAAATAAACTATTCCAAAGTGGTTTATAACAAGAGCAATGTTATTTATTCTGGTAGCAGTTTAGGCAGGGTTTAGAGTGATAGTTTGTGTGCTCCACTTTGTGCAAGCTGGGGCAGGTCAGCTTCCAGGATCATACAGTAGGAGATTGGTCCTCATTATTGGCTGAGTGCTCAGCCAAGCTGCTGGCCACTGGCCATGGTCCATGGAACCCTCTCTATGAGTCACCACAGCATGGCAGCAGGGACCAAGATGGAGGGGCTAGATGCTACCTGTCATGTAAAAGCATTGGTTTCTCTGCATTCTACTAGTTAGGCCATCACAAAGCTAATCAGATTGAAAGGAAACAGAATTTACCTCTCATTAGAGGCAATATCAGGAATGTTTAACCAGCTCTAACCCATCACTACATATTTTAGCTAAGACCTGACATTACAGGACAGTAGAGGAATCGAAGTCTGTCTTTAATCCTACAATAATGCAATGCTTGGTATCGGTGCCTTTCCAAGTATAGCTCATACACCAGTAGCTTCACCCAGAAACTTGTCAGAAATGCAGATTCTCAAGTTTTATCCCAAACATACAGCTGCAAAAGTCTGCTTAACATCAAAGCTAAGGATTTTTCCCCTGACTCTAAATCTGGCTGAACCAGTTGTTAAGATTAAATGAATTTAGTTGTAGTAAACAGCTATGTTTACTTATGAGAATAACAAATGAAGTTGAAATGTAATGAGGGGAAGGAATAAATATGATTTGAAAAAAATAAAAGAGTATGTATATAGGGGATGGGTGGGCAGGGATGTGGGTAAAAATGAGAATTGACCAGTGTCACATATTGGTACAGATTCCCCAATGTTTTGTGTGATTGTGAGCTGTGTATATAATGTACCAATAAAGTTTACTGAATAATGAAAAAAAAAACAAATGAAGTTGAAAATCTGGATATACTGAAAGTGATATACAAGGTTTACATATGATTTAATATTCTAAAAAGATTTATGAGGTTTCTACATAATAGATTTATATCACCATAGTGACTAATCTTCAGTAAATATGTTCTTAGGAGCATGTTGCCTTTACTAATTATGCACTAACTGTCTTATTTAATACCAATTAAATCCATTGTACAAATGTTAGAGCGTTGCTAGAAGGACTGATGACAAAATCAATTACTGGCATAGAACCCTAGTGTCCCTGAGAAGAAAACGGCTGCCCCTACTTGTTGGTACTGAACAAAACCCACAATTAGGTAGCCCAGCCACCAAGCATAGCCTTTAAATAATTTATCAAGTTGTATCTATGAATGTATCTGCTTCAAGAAAAGTAATACCACCTATCACAGATTTTAAGGAAGCTACTACTTATCATAGCTATATTTTATCATTGAAGTTCACAGCAATACATGTTATTATTGAGTTTTTACATACCACACAGGGTATAGTATGTTAACATTCTCCTAAACATAAGAAAGTAAGTTATTCAGTGCACTTTAGAAATTCTTTTTATTTTAATTTGAAAATCCTGATTGTGTTAGTTTGTTCTTAAGAGATAAGTCATTAATAACCTGGACATACTGCCTACCTCTCTTTCTGGTAGTAATTACTGAGCTTCCAGCTTACTGTGATTTTTTTTTAAATAAAACTTCTCCAAGTCTATATGTAGATTACCTTAGGGAAGTGGAATGACCTTCTCCCCTCAGAGAATATAATACTAGGTCAGGTAGACAGCAAGACTCAGAAATCTCAGCTAGGGTCTCCCTTCCACCAAGTATGGCAAGGAGCCTTCAACTGTGGGTCTAGCTCAAAGTGCTGGTGCAGACTGTATTTGGATTTCAGATAAGACAAGGCCTAACAGGAGAGATCCCATGAAATAGTGCCTATAATTACAAAAAAAAAAATAGGAGCCATGAGGCATGAACTGCTCCAATTTCTTCTTCACATTTCCCCCAAAATTAATCTACATTTATTTCAACAATTTTTTTTTTGTTCCTCTTATCTCTTGGCAAAGGAGTTTCTTGGTCCAAGGTGATTATCTTCTATGTTCCTTCTCCTCCCTACTCCCCTAAGATCTATTCCACAGGTCATTCTTTATATTATTTCTTGCCACCAATAATATGAGACACCTCTGTTAGAGCAGACTGAGCCGTGTAAATTTCCAGTTCATAAGAAAAGCCCCGAGAGAAGAGGAAGAGCAGTGGACAGGAAAGTGGGATCTGGAGAATTCTGGGAGATACCAAGTCAGCTTAACAAACCTGAAATCAACGGGGAAGATAGAAACAGATTGAAAAGGGCAGCAACAAAAAGCCCGAAGACTACAGACTTCGATCTGTTCTGTGCTCACTGGCTGCGACACTATTTCCCAGCCTCTCTAAACCTCTGCTGCTTCTGCTGGCAAAGAGAGCTAGCAATACCTTGCCTAGCAATAATATTAAAAAGATTGAAGGGGATTTGCAAGTAAAGGGCCTCACAGAGTGCCTGGTGGATGGCTGGGCCCTTTCTCTGCGGTATTTTATTTCCCTGTATGTCTGCAGGAGCAAGAATATTGATGGGAGCAAAAACACCTGCTCCTCTGTGTGCAGCACTTGCACATAGAGATGTACCAGCAAATATGTAAATCAGCCTATATCACCCTCCCCCTCCCTTCTCTCTTAATCCTAAACATCTGAAGGCTTATAAGAGACTGGCATAAGTCACTAACTCCACACTGGAAAAGGCAAAGGATACGTCCTTCAGTTATTTTTTTCTTTGTCTTAATCTCAGGTCGCCTGCATTAAATTGTACCTGAAAGGCAGGGAATACTAAATCATAAACTACAAATTAGGAATTCTCTGATCAGCATGGCTGCAGATTTTTCATTTTGCTTCTTCCATTCAAGACAAGCCCCTTTAGGCCTCCTACCTGCTCTCGAGCCCCACCGACATATGTTTGCTTGTGTAGAGCACAGCAGAAAGAACAATAACGTAACAGGATCCTTAACTAGCAGCTGCCTAAGTGAGTGTGAACATTGCAGTCACTTGCTGTATAAAACCAAGCACGGGTAAACTGAGGCAGGAAAGGAAATAGAGGAAAGCAGCACATGTTAAGTGGAGCTAATTTGAAACTTTAGTTTTGCAAGCTGGGGTCACTCGTTAGGGCTCATTTACAGACTAGCGTGGAGGAGTGCTGAGAGGCTTGGAAGTAGGCTTTGGGGCCTCATTTGCATAATCCTTCTGAACTTCTAGGGCACACCTGTGAAAGGGACTTTGGGATTAATCACATTCCCTGCCCTCAAGCTCAAATTCCTCTTGGAAAGAGAGGCTGGTTCCTGAACTGCAACTCATAGAAGAGACCTCTCATCAAGGGAACTTTGCTGGGCTGGTTCCGAGAGTAGTCCAGGAGCTTTGGGGAGATGTGGTTCTGGGTTAGCGGGCTCCTTCCTGTACTTCCTTATAGGAATAGGGAGATTATGCTAAAAAGAAAGGACACATTTTTACTGCTCAGTCTCCTAATGCTCAGAATGGTGCGGGGACCCTGGGGTTGGTGTGTCACAGCAGCCTCTGAGCAGGAGGCCTGGCTGGAGCAGGAGGCCTGGCTGGAGTAGGAGGCCTGGCTGGTGCAGGAGGCCTGGCTGGAGCAGGAGGCCTGGCTGGAGAGGGCGGCCTGGCTGGAGTTGGAGGCCTGGCTGGTGCAGGAGGCCTCCTCTCCAGGCGAGGCATAGAAGCAGCCTTTTCTGAGCCGAGAACAGCTTTTCCCAGAATCATCCCAAATGGCAGACCCTTCCTCAACACCCCAGATGGCACCCCCAGGTCAGTGGTTCTCAAACCAGCAGCGCAGAGATCACTTGACAGCTGGGTAGAGATGCAAACTCTTGTTTCCACCCAGACTCTGGTTGGGGTGCGGTGACCTGTCTGTAACAAGCCTTCCGGGTGCTGTGATGCTTTTACCAGTTACCGCTCCTGCAGGAGGCGGGACAAGGGTCTCCTCTGCTCTTCCCTCAGTGAAACATTTTCTGCCTTGTCTCTCCTTCACTACCAACAGTCTGTCCTTTGAACCTCCCAAAGGAGACTTTATAGGAGAACCTATATCCTTTATGTTCTAGACATTTCCACACCCACTCAACCCCCCAAACAAGGGAGTAGGTCGCTGCTAAAGGATTTAGTAAATGTACCACACAGCTCAGGCCCATCTCCCTACCTGAGGTGCAGCTCTTCCAGCCCCTCTCTTTCTGCTGGAGTCCACGCTCTCCAGCCTTCACTGGTTCCATACCCTACCCGCTCTCCTCCCCTCCTTTTCAAATTAATCAAATCCACCCACAACCCTTTATTTTGGAAACATTTAAAATGCTTCTGATGCTGGCATTTGCTGAGTATCAGTGGTTTTTCTCTTCTACCCAGTTTCCCAGGTGACCTCTGGTCACTGTCTGTTCTGGCTTCTCTGGCTACAGGAGGATTACAGCGCTGACTAGCTCACGGAAATGAAGACAAGCATCTAGGGAACCATATGGTGGCCTCCTCAGCAGAGTTGTAGCTGGCATTTTCTTTAAGTTCCTGACATCCATGTCACTACTCAGCTGTTCATGGAAAGATACACAGTATTTGTTAAGGATGTGGAAACGGAACAATCCAAGTTTAAATCCCACCTTCCCTACATTTTAGACTTTTTTTTTTAATTAAGAGGCTTAACCTTCAATCCTGATCTTCAGTTTCCTCATCTGTAAAATGTAAAGTAAAAGTCTTATGCCATATTATTGTTGAAGTTAATACATGGAAATGTGAGAATATGTGTAAAATGTTTAGGATGTGTGTTTATGTGCTCTGTAGGTATTTGGAACTTAGTTTAGTTTCCTTCAGTAGACATTTCCACTGGCTCACCAGGAGCATTTCACATTCTTCCAATTCCTTGTGAAACACTCCTGTCCTCACATGAAAGACTAATGCCCAGGGCTTGGGCGGGCTGCAGCAGTGAGGTGACCAAGTCCTTTCCGCTGAACCTGTGGTTTTCACCCTGTGCCTGACATTGGAGCCTGGAGGACATCACCAAGTATCAGAGCATGCATAAAACCCCCAGAGACACTGATTTGCTCTGGAGGCAGCCTGCAAAGCCAAAGTTTTAAAGGCTAGCCAGGGAGATTTGAATACATAGGCAGGGTAAGAACTTTCTCCAACTTCCACACATGGGAGGGGAAGTGGAGGTAAAGCATAGATTCGACTCATTCACCACAAGAAGCTGGTACAGTTAGTAGGTGTTTTTTTGGAGGAAATAAAATGTGTTCGAAAATGTGTTGGCATGCTAAATACATTTTGGTCTACCAGAGTTAAACAACTATAAATAATAAGCAACCTTTGTTTGCTTTAGCATTTGTAGGACACTTAAGTTCCTTGGTACACTAACAAAAATCAAAACTGTGCCAAAGGGACGCTGCATGTGTGGCAATTCCCAAACTAGTTCTGGCATGCACAATTTTTCTAGTGTGAAATATCTTGAGGAATTAACAATCTGAGAGACATGTTTTAGAATACAATACATTAACTGACATGCCAAAAGCATTGCAAGATGCTAGGTAAAGGCAGAGCTGCGGGCGGCTGAGAAACTCTCCCTGCTGGCTTTCCCCAGGCAAGAAGCGTAACCAAAGTCGCCCCCACTCCCTTTCCTGAGAAGGAAGGCACAGCGTGTCTTTGTCCATTTCAGAAAAGGCCATGGTAGTAGCCTCGGTGTTGGGCTGATCTGTATGCTTGAACATGAAAGGACTTCGGGGAAACCGGAGTTCCTGGTTTCCTGGTTTCCTAACTCAGGAGAAACAGTTATGACTGTGTGGTACAAAGAGTGCTGATCTGTGTGTCCACAAGAACGCTGCTTCAAGTCTCTAATTTGGTTTCCTTACTAGTAAAGCTAGAATCAGGCTAGAAATACTGCACTTCCCCTATGTCCATGATTCCATTATTCGTGTTTTTCACTTCAACCTTATTTTGTTATTTTTCATCACTTTCAGAACTTCAGATATATTGTCTCACTGGATTCCTAGAACAATCATACCCACCATACAATGCATGTATTATTAGTAGCCATAATCCCAGAGGAAAAACCGAGGCCTAGAGAAGTACAGTGACAACTGAGGTTACAGGAGAAGTCACAGGGGACAGATACAGGTTTGAGAATAGCTCCTTGGACTGTGAGCTTTTTCTACCATGTTCTTTCCTGCCTTTTGTTTTGTTTTGTTTTGTTTTGAGACAGGGTCTTGCTTTGTAGTTCAGGCTGGCCCTGAGCTCACTATGTAGCCCAGGCAAGTCTTGAACTCAGCAATCCTCCTGCCTCTGCCTCCTGAGTGCTAGGATTACAAGCGTGAGCCACCACACCCAGCATTGTAGGATGTAGTACTGATCGCTGGTGGGCATGAGTCACCACACCCGGTATTACATGTGGTTACCAGAGATTGATCTAAGGATTTTGTGCTTGCTAGGCAGGCACTGGAACCACTGATCTAAATCTCCAGCCCTCTTTTCCTGCTTTTGAGTCAGATTCAAAGAATCTTTTTTGGGGAAAACTTCCTTTTACAGGGACACATGTTCTAATGGACTAGAGGACCTCAGAGTGTCATTCTTCCCTCTCTGCCTGGGACAGCGAGTCTCTGGGGATGAGCCCCTGACAGTGTGGGAAGAATGACACTGGGCTGACTGGAAAGGCTGAGAGCAGCCCTGGCCATGGCCATCTGCTGAATTTTCAGCAGGTCGACACTCTCTCCTGCTCCAGCCAGGTGGCAGGAGAAAGCCAACAATTCAGGAAGGGCGCTGGAGTTCAGGGGAGGGTCAGCACCTCCGCTGGCTGCCATCCTCCAGCAGAGCTTTCAGTGCAACAAAGCCTACTTTGGTCTCCATTATACATAATTCCTAAGTGCACGGCTTTCTTATAACAGGTTCTGAATGTGGTAAGAAAATGGGGCATTATTTATTACCATCACTCAACCTTATAAAGTTCATAGATGAATCCAACCTGAAATTATTTGGTCAAAGCTACTGCATTTTAAAACTGAAGCATGGAGCACCACTCAAATTGTGCTCTTTGCCAAAATTCACATGGAGCAGATTAATGTAGAAACCACGGGATGTCCTGATTTCCTGGAGAAGGGTTCTTTCTGTCCGGTTAAATATACTTGCTCCAACACTATCCAGGAGGGAGGCTGAGTTCAAATAAGGAACACCATCACACGGAGGGGCCAGAGCAAAATGAAACAAATTTTGGAATAAAGTCATATTAAATGATTCGCAATAAATGAAACAGTCATTGTGGGCAGAAGGATTGAGGCTTGTTGGTCAACTCTCTCTGAACACAGTTTTCAAACTCTATCTGGGATAATACAGACTGCTGATTTCCAATTGCTTCTGACAAGCATTTGCTGCCCATGCACACTGTTGTTGGCCACAGTAAAGCCTTGTCCCTATATCTTGTCTTTCTGGAGCAGCTGCCACATGGAACATTAAAAACTATGAAAGAGGAAAAGAGCAGGAGAAGTGGTGCGATTCAGAATGCCTTTTAAAGTTTGAAGCATTTTTTTTTGTTTTCACAGAAGGCATGTAGCACCCCTGCTCACATTCTGCTGGTCAAAGCACATCACATGATCAAGAATAGGGGGATATAGGGCCAGAGGTTTGGCTCAGTGGTTCTGGCACCTGCCTTACAAGCGCAAGGTCCTGAGTTTGATCCCCCGTAACCACATACAATGCTGGGAGTGGTGACTCACGCCCACCAGCAATCAATACCACATACCACAGTGTCGGGCATGGTGGCTCACGCCTGTAATCCCAGCACTGGGGAGGCAGAGACAGGAGGATTGCTGAGTTCAAGGTTTGCCTGGGCTACATAGGGAGCTCAGGGCCAGCCTGAACTACAAAGCGAGACCCTGTCTCAAAAAAAAAAGAAAGAAAGAAAAGAAAGAAAGAAAGAAAGAAAGAAAGAAAGAAAGAAAGAAAGAAAGAAAGAAAGAAAGAAAGAAAGAAAGAAAGAAAGAAAGAAAGAAAGAAAGAAAGAATGGGGGATGTAAACTGCTCCCATAAAGGACCTACAAGTCACATGACCATGGATGGAACACATGAGCCTTTGATGGGGAAGAAGAGGTACTGCACAAATAACCACAGAATATACAAGTGTTGATCAAAGAATACAGTATACATTCAGATTTTTAAGTTGTATTACAGTAATGTTTATTACATAAGCATTAATCCTCATGAAAATACTTCTTTAGCTTCAAACACACTTATCACATGATTCTTGGAACTTTCTAAGCAGTTCTGGAAGTCCTCTTTGGTTAGTGTCTTTGTGAGGTGTGATCAGACACACAGTGAGTGCTGCTGATGAATATGTCTACACAGCCTCATCAAAAGATTACAGTGTGTCTTTATTCACTTTAGTCACCAGATCTGGCACCTTGTTGCTTCTAAGTCTTCCTCAATGTCAAAAGCAACAATTTTTTTCTATTTTTTTATTGAATTCTTTATTGGTACATTTTATATACAGCTCACAATCACACTCACATTGGGAAATTTGTATCAGTACATGACACAAGTTAATTCTCGTTTTTACCCATATCCCTACCCACCCCACACACCCCCCACCCCCATATACATGTGCTTTCCTTTTAAATCATATTTATTCTTTCCCCTCACTACTTTCCCCTACCACTTTCCCTGTGAATATTTCCTATTTCACAAAACCTATCATACATTCCAGAATTCACTTACTATTTTGAATTGATTCAGGACATCGGGGCAGCTGCAATAGCAGGACTAAAGACACAAAAGAGGATTTCCAGAGCTGCTTCAGAAAAAGGCAAGAATGACAGGACAAGAGCGTTTGAAATGAGGGCAAATATTTTGAAGGGGATTAATGACAATGTACATTTTCCTATAATAAATTTTTGAAACATTTTAAGCATTCACTATATTTTTCAGACACCTCTCATACAGTAATACCTCAGTTCATGAGCTCTTCATTTGGAAAAACTTTGCTTCTGTCTGCACACTCAGGTGACAAACACAACCATGGCCATCTTCTCCACAGAAACAAATGCAGCTATCATCCCCCAAATTGGAAAACAAATTAAGTTCCTAAACTCAGGAACTTCTGTACCTTTGGTACACAGTGTCTATCAAAGAGAGAATGTACTACCTTCACCATACTCTAAACAATTGTCCTCTAAAACGGTGGGTAAATGTGGAGAAGCTGATAGGCAAAGGGAGGAGAGATCAGAGTCAGAGACCACACTCTTAAAACATGTCTTAGCTTGGAGATCACTAAAAATACATTCCCACCCTTTTGTGCCCAAACTTTCAAGGTCTGGCAGGGTATGCATGCAAGAAGGAGGAAACTGGCTGTGCAGGGGTATGGACAATCAAGAACAGGATAATCCATGACTCATGGATATTTAGATAACGTCGTTTGTGATTTTTGTAGCCAGCACAGTTCCTTTGCTGATTGTGCTTCCCTGAGATCGATATGAAGATTGATTCATATTCCCCAGGCACTCAGCAGCTGATGAGAAGGCATTGCAAAGGAGCACTAGGTAAAAGCCAGCAAAATAAGGTGAGGCTGGCCCAGGAAGGTGAATCACTCACATGGGGACAAGTGAGTAACCTCTTATTTCCAGCCAAATTCCAAGCACAAGGACTGAGGGATGGAGAATCTGACAAGACTGTTTGCTGCTTTCTCCAATTACTGACTCTGTGGGAGCCTCACCGTTTCTCCCAAGACGTACCTCCAAATTGGCCAGGAGAGCCCAGAGTTCAGGCAAATTAGAGCTGTAGCAACCGGTGGCCCCTGAGGGGAGGGCTTGAATTCATTGTCTTGATTCTCTCCCGTGGTAGGGAGTGATGAGGGCCTACTAGCTCCAAGTGTGTAAGCACTATAGGGAGAACAAAAAAGAATAAGGAGACACCATTCCGATTCCCTCCAGTTATTCTTAGTAGCTGAAGTATTTTACAATTATAAAGCATTATGAAAGTTTAAAGTGTTTCACAGTAGGCATTATAAAAACAGAGCCATGGTGACCAAGCAGTTCCCAGAGTCCCCCTCCAAGATTGCCTACCTGTTCATAAGGACTTTGCTCACGTTCTTGGGTCTGAAAGGTGCAGCCAAGCTTGGGAGCCACTGCCTGTGGGATCATGGGTTTGGGGGACAGTTGCATGGCTGAAGTACTACCAAGAAGAAATCAAACAGAAAAGAACTGACCAGATCTTCTGTCCACACACCATTTTGCATTACTCTTCTCTGTGAAGAAAGTAAATCTAGAGAAGCAGCATTGCTGACTTGCTAAGAACTTACATTTTTTGTGTGGATTCAAAATTTGTTTGGCATTTAATATTCACGTGACTTTGGAAAAGTTATTTTCTTTTTTGTGCCTCAGTTTCTACATCTAGGGTCATCATGAGGAACATAAACATTGTTTTATTTTCCTATTGCTTGAACGGTTACAAATACAATTACCCCACAGAGCACATCTGACACTGCAATGACCCTGATGTACGAAATACAAATCTCAGGCTTGGGCCTGTGATTTAGGTTTCCCAACCAGATTAACTTGTACAAGTCTGTGGTTTGGAAACAAGGCGAAGGGCAGGTGTGGGGCTTCTGCTTCTCAGCCAGGCCCGGTGGCAGAGGCTATGTGTGTCTATCAGTGGAAGTAGATAGGACAGTCACAGAGGCCATTTCTGCATCATGGCTGGAGTAGCACAGTCCTACAGTCAGAAACACATCAACTTCTTTTACAAGTCAGTTCTGTAAAAGGTCTCCAGGTGTCACTGGAGACCAGCCTAGAATTGTCCTCCTTCTTTCCAGTGACTTTGACAGAAAGAGAGATTAGCCAGGATACCAAATCCAGCTGTATCTCTTAGTAACAATCTGCTTTATGTCTTTGTTTCCTTATATGAAAAATGAGACAAGGGCCACAGATTTAGCTCAGTGGTTCCATCCTGGTAACTACGTACAACAAGAGCAGGTATGGTGGTTCATGCCCACTGGCAATCAGTACCACACACCACAAATGTTGGGCATGCTGGCTCACACCTGTACTCCCAGCACTCAGGAAGCAGAGGCAGGAGGATTGCTGAGTTCAAGGCTTGCCTGTGTTACATAGTGAGCTCAGGGCCAACCTGAAGTACAAAGTGAGACCCTGTCTCAAAAAAAACAAAAACATGAGACAAACAGGAAGCTTCTTCCCAGGATGGCTGTACAATATAAAGAAATTAGTATATGCAAACATTTGGAGTGTAGCATGACACACAGTAAACACATAATGTCAGTTACATCTTTTTATTGTTGCTTCTGTGATTAATAATATTTCAAACTAGAGCCTTTTGTCTACAAGTAAGAAGATAGTACAGAAAGAACATGCTCTGTTCTTGAGTTTTCAGTAAAGTATCAACATGCATACAGATTTATGACAGAAAGGGTCAATAAATTCAGGAGACACATGTCCAGGAAATTATCAGCATTTTGATAGGCCATATAGTTTGTAAAGTATATAAATAGATGAAAAATATGTCTAAAATCATTAAGGCATTCACAGGATCCTAGAACTGCATTACAGGCATATGGAAGTAATCTGCGACAAAAAGGTACTGATGTATGTATCTTTGGAAATGAGTAGAAACTGTAAGACCGAAGGCAAAAGAAACTGTATATGAGCACTCTGGTGTGATACCACTGTATACACATGTAGGAACTGACTAGGCAAATGGCAAGTGGGATTTGAGCTTCTCACTCTTGGTTGGGAGATGACAGAGAGCAAAGAAGTCAAAGAGGTCATCAGGGACCCATGTAGTAGTGGATTAGAGTTGAAGATGTCAGAATTTACTCATTGTTAGCATAAAATAGATACAGGTGGTTCAATACAGAAATGTGTAACAGCCACACACACAAGATACATTTTTTCTTTGTTCTGTCAGCTGAAAGGGCATAAAAGAAACAATATCTTAGTCCTAGGTCTAGAGCTTACTTCCCTTTTGCAATAGAAGGAACGAGTGGCACTCTGAGGCATGGCAGAATCTAGGACTCCTGCAGGAAATACAGAAGATGCGCCTGAGCACTCTGTAGCATCAGGATGTGAGGAAGCACAAGAAGTGGAGGAGGTAGAGAGAGAAGGAAGGGGGCAAGACCACAGGGATGGGGTCTGCACTAAAAGCTATTGCAAGAGCTCCCAATGGCCAAAGCTGCAGCTTGTGCATTGAAATAGTTATATTGGCTTAGAAACCTAAATGTAAAGTAAATATCTGTGACCAAT
Organism: Thryonomys swinderianus; assembly: GCA_004025085.1. Lineage (NCBI taxonomy): Eukaryota > Metazoa > Chordata > Mammalia > Rodentia > Thryonomyidae > Thryonomys > Thryonomys swinderianus. Next base: position 33,792 of record PVIC010000560.1, on the reverse strand, counting down.
ACTGATATAAAGAGATGATTTTATAAATAAACAATGGAAACAGGACAAGTCTGCAAAGAAAGAGTCTGTTATGGTTTATATCTAGAGCGTTACCCAGAAGCCTCATGCATTCAGAGGTGGGGCTTTTGGAAGGTGATTGGATCATGGGGTAGATTCATCCAGTGATGTGGTCACAGCAGAACTGCTGTTATATTATGGGGCCTGGTTGGAAGCCGGTCACTGGAAATATGACCTGGACAGATACATCTCCCTTCCCAGCTCTTCCTTTTTCTTTCTGCTTCCTGGCCTCCATGACCTCAGGAACTTTCCCCCACCAGATTCTTCCACTGTCCTCTTTCTGCCACCTATGAAATGAATCCTCTAAAAACTATGAGCCAAAATGTACCTCCTCTCCTTTAACTTGGAAGCACTGGTTATTGTGTCCCAAAAATAAGAAAGAGACCAGGACAAATCCTAGGTAATGAACATAAACACTTCACCTCAGTTAGGTGGAACATAGCTCCCCTCTCCTTAAATGTGAGCTGTTTGTAATGAACTATTCTAAAGAGTAGAGTAAGAAAGGGCAGAGGTAGATGGTAGGTTATAGTAGAGAAATCTGACATGTTGGCCAGGTGATCAAGGACCCCAGCAAGAATGCTAAGTCAAATCGATGGCATGTGCCCTTGATATGACAGGATGAGATAATGAGGGATGATATAGGTGAACTTGTTACATTACCTCTTTGCTCTTCTTCTGTAAGACCTACAACCCAATCTAATCATGATAAACAACAAGCAAATATGAACTCTGGGATAGGATATCCTCTTCAAAACACCTGACCAGTACTCCTTAGATTGTCAAGATTACTAAAACAAAACAGTCTGAAAAAGTGCTCTCAATGACCTGTATATGAGTACTCTGGTGGATTTACAACAGAAAGCCTCAGTACTGGAAATGTCAGTGCAGAGAAGCCTAGGAGACACAATGACTGAGTGTAAGGGGGTATCCAGGGAGAGAATCTGGAACAAAGGACAATAAGTTAAAACTAAGCAAATCTGGGGCCAGAGATTTAGCTCAGCAGGTTCTGGTGCCTGCCCTGCAAGTGCAAGATCCCTAGTTCAATCCCCGGTGACTACATACAACACTACCGGAATCAGCACCACATACCACATTGTCAGGCATGGTGGCTCACGCCTATAATCCCAGCACTTAGGAGGCAGAGGCAGGAGGATTGTTGTGAGCTCAAGGCTTGCCTGGGCTACACAGTGAGCTCAGGGTCAGTCTGAACTACAAAGTGAGACCATGTCTCAAAAAGATAAAAAATTGGGCCGGAGGGTTAGCTCAGTGGTTCCGGCGCCTGCCTCGCAAGCACAAGGTCCTGAGTTCGATCCCCGGTAACCACATATAATGCTGGGCGTGGAGACTCACGCCCACCAACAATCAACGCCGCATACCACAATGCTGGACGTGGTGACTCACACCTGTAATTCCAGCACTTGGGAGGCAGAGACAGGAGGATTGCTGAGTTTGCAGCGGCTTGCCTGGGCTCCATATTGAGCTCAGGGCCAGCCTGAACTACAAAGTGAGACCCTGTCTCAAAAAGCAAAAAAAAAAAAAAAAGATAAAAAGTTAAAAACTAAGCAAATCTGCATAAAGTATAGACTTAGCTAATTTTTTAAGAAGTAGATAAAGAAATTTTGAAAGAGAAGAAAGATAGTGATAAAAATCTAATCAATTTGTCAACATTTTAAGACATCAATCAAGTGGATTAGACAATCCTGCCAGTCAAGTAGCTCTTTTTGATTGTATAGTGGATGCACGGACTCTCGTCTGGGGAGAAGCCATGTTTTACTATAGCAAGTTATGATTTGGACTGCCAGTAAGAAGAGGAAAATCTATTTTGATAAGTTATCTAGCACAAAAATGAATGTAAGTCTCCTTTAAAGCAGACCCGGTAATTTCATAATGAAATCGCTACAACTGTGGATAAAAACAGAACTTGAGAAATATGGATCCAAATCAATTTAAACACTTAGATTATTTCAGACTATTGTGTTTCCTGATCTCATCTGTATCAGACAAGAGAGGATGTCACTAAGAAATGGACAAGAAACCAAAAGGCACAGATTGTCTTTTAAGCCACAGAAGGATAAATAAGTTAGTAACATTCTAATGGTACCACTTTGGTAAATATTAAACAGCTCTACTGAAGCAATAGTTTAGGATATTAGAATTTAGGAAGGGTCTCCAATCAAAATTTAAAGCAAAGTGAAGTATAGCTGGAGGTATGTACATAACAATTATTTGCAGAATATACAGTGGATGCTTCTTAAACTGCATTGTTGCTCTTGCTTCAAATCAGTTGCTCTCATGTTGAATTATGTTTCATTTGGCTTTTGCTTAGTCTTCAGAAATGATTACGCTTCACAGAACCTGTGCAGTTGAGAATGAGTTGCTAAAACTTGCAACTAAGGCAATATTTATGAGCCACTTCTGGATATAAGCATGTAAACGCATCTAAATATACATATATATGCCTATATATATATATATATATATATATATGCACATAGTATGATGAATAAAATTTTAAATTTTTGAATTGAAAAGGAATGCCTGATCTTGTCAATTTAAAAAGATCTTCAAAAACAGAGTGGTCAATATATCATTTGGTTTTCTAAGGAATTTTGATGGATGTAACATCAAGTATTGTAATTTTCATTTTATAGATGAGGAAATGGGCCCAAAGAGGTTAAGCGACTTGCTCAAGGTCACAGAGTTAGTTAGAAGCGCTTGCAATATAGCGAGGCTAATAAAATACATCAGGCACCATAAAACAACCTGAGAATAATTACAAGCTTGCGCTTTTCTCAATCAAATTCCCAAGCTCAAAAGATGTCCTCTGAACTAAAAAGGGGTTCACGGAAACAAATCATCCTTGTCTGCCTAAGAAATACAGTTGGTCCTTTTGAGGGTGAAAAACAAACTTGCCTTCCTCAAGCTTGCAGATGAAGTAGAAATATTGGTGCAGGACTTTTACAGTTCATTAACTGTCATCCAGAGCAAGGAAGATTTGTGGCTTGCTTAAGGGACCGTTAGGCAGGAGTATGACAAACATGCCAATGGGTTTAACTCTTTAACAGAAGGCCGAATCAACAGCCCGAGAGGCCACCAGCCAAAACAAGGGCAATGAAGAGGCTGGCAGCGTGGAGTGTTTGTAACCCTCACATTTAAAAGAAAAAAAAATTCTTGAATTCCGTATGTTTAAAATGATTTTATAATCTTTCTGGAGAGTTCCACTGCAAAATCAATATTTATAAGCTACTTCTGGAAGACCTATGTTGTCAGGATTAGATACTATAAATTGAGCATTACAGGTATCAGCCCCATGCTCCTAGTCCTTTAGATTTATAAACACTATTCTGTATATGCCATAGTGAAGAACAGAGCTGAACTAAAAACTTATGGCAAAAGACAACAATTAACAAAGCAATTGTTATTCAGTAACAGTGCAAAGTATTCTTTTAGTTTCTTCAGAATTTGGTATCCTGCTTATGATGCATTGTTTACCCCAAAATAATATTGGAAAGAATCGACTACTTGGGACCAAAAGTATAAATCTGAAGGACACAAAAGGGCATCTGGAATTTATTTTGGAGTTCAGCCAGCTATCCCAAAAGCAATAGGACTAGAAATTCTCTGATGAGCTTATCTTCGGAGCTCGTCCTGCATGATGTTCTAGATGACAGAACCAGTGGTTTGGGCCACGGGGCTACTACTTCTGTTTATATTTGCTATTTATTGGAAGAAATAAAGTCCTCTGTATCCATTTGAGTAATCATCCCCTGATCTTAAATGATATTGTGTTAGATTTATTCAGAAATAAATCGGGAAGTTTGCATTTCCCAGAAAAGATGTAGACAGTTAATATTTCCCCTTGCTGAAAATTGCAAGCCAGGCATATGCTGTTATTTGTAGTAACAAACAATTATGCTTCACAATAGAACTAAAAGCAGAAATCTGATTCATAAATATTCTCTTATTTATTTCTTCCTGCTGTAGACATTATTAGTCCTTTTCAGCTTTGAAACATACTGAGATAGGATGTTCCATACATGCACATGTGTGGGTGTGGGTAGACATGTCCATGTATGTGAGTGCAAATAACCCATGAACTGGACCTCCACTCACTCTTTTTTACTAAACACAAGTAATACCATCTAATAAATGTTGGTAAATGAGTATGATGAATTTTCTGAACACTGTGACAGAGAGCTAGGATTGTGAGTGAAATATTTTACAGTTACTAATATAATTAATTTTTCAGTGAGATATGTATAAATTTCTATGGTGACCTTTGGAAACCATACTTATGTTATCAAGTGTTAGATTGTGACAAAGCTGATTGGCTGTTCACCAAAATAGTTGCACGTCACTGCTGAAAAGGGGGCTGTCCAACTAGGGAGCACATGTTTCAGTCACCCTTCTAATTACGTGTGGCCACCTGTGTGTTTTTACCAGTTGAAGGTGAGCAGATGTACAGTATCACTCCCTAGGACAAGGCATTTACAGAGTGTATCTTGGTGCTTAGAATGCTTGCCTTGAACGCATATAACTGTGACTTGATTCTGAACACGGCAAAGAAAGAAGGGATGTCAGAGATGGTGTCTTACTTGTCATTTCTTTCCTTCTTCAGCAAGCTGGGGAAAGCAATCACCTAATTCTATCAACAAGATACAAGTCTTGATTCCTAAAATGACCCGTGGGTGATCGCCTATTGATTACAGCTGCTCATGATGTTACTCTACTCATTCCATTTGTTCCTTGACAGTCTTGTGTGACTGGCTCTGGGAAGTCTGACAAATACCACAAACAGTGAGGATCAAGCCAATTGTTTTGGCTGGAAAAGCATAGGAAGTTATGAGGCAATCCACACCACATTCTAGCTTGCTTCTTGAGCACCAAACAAGTACTGGGACAGAACTTTTATGTCAAAAAGCCTCAGGTACCAAATTCCACGAGTTCCAAAGAAGTCAATTACTGGGGTGTGACTACATTTATTTTGGGCTAAATTTTTATTGCCAAGTTTGTGTTGACTGAATTCCTCTGTTTAAATAAACTAATTTACTTTTTAAATCTATGTCTTCTGTTTAAATTAGTATTGTTATACATTTTATTTCCTAGAAATGATTAGCTTAACAAAAATTTCCCAATTATTCACATAAAGCTGTATGCAACATAGATAGGTTTAAAATTTTCTCTGTAATACTGTAGTGATTAGTCTCTATAATTTCCTCATATTATATATTTGGGTTACCTGTTTCTCCTCTTGCAACAAACATTATTCTTATTTTAATTTATTATTTTATTATAACGTGCCAGGTTTTAGACATAGCTTTTGTGTGTTCTTTAGCTTTAGTTTGTTTGTTTTTTATTTATTGGTACATTATATATACACCTCACAACTACACTCCACATTGAGAATTTGTACCAGTATATTACACAACTTAATTCTCATTTTTAACCCTCCCCTACCCACGTACCTTTCCCCACCCCTATGTACAAGCACTGTTCCCCTTTTTAACATCAATGTTTTCTTTCCTCACTATTTATCCCAAACCTCATTACCCTTTGAATATTTACTATTTCACAATATCAATCATGCATTCTAGAACACATTTATAACTTCAGTTTCTCATATCAGAAAAAATATATGATATTTGCACATCTATGACCTATTTATTTCACTTATGAGTATGTCCTGAAGGTACGTCCATTTGAGTATCAATGATTCAATCTCATTCTTTATGGCAGTAATACTCCATTTTATTAAAAACACACACACACACACATCTTCTTTATCCAGTCTAGAGTTGATGGGCATTTGGGTTGTTTCCAAGATTTAGCTATTACAAACTGAGCTGCTATAAACATGGGTGCACATATGTCACTGTGATAGGAATTTTGTAATTCTTTTGTGTATATTCCCAACAGGGGAATAGCAGGGTCAAATGGAACCTCTAATCCTAGTTTTTTTTTGAGGAATCTCTACACTGATCTCCATAATGGTTGTACTAGTCTACATTCCCACCAACAGTGAAGAAGGATTCCTTTTTCTCCACAACCTCACCAGCATTTGTTGCTGGCTGATTTTGAGATACCAGCCATTCTTTGTGGAGTGAGATGAAATCTCAGAGTTGTTTTCATCTGTATCTCTTGAATGGTCAGTGACGTTGAGCATTTCTTCATGTACTTCTTAGCTGCTTTTACTTCCTCTGAAAAATGTCTGTTCATTTCAGATACCCATTTTGAACTGGGTCTTTACATTTGGGGGAACTGATTTTTTTAAGCTCTTTATATATTCTAGGTAGTAGCCCTTTGTCTGAGGAATTACTGGTAAAGATTTTTTCCCACATTGTTGGTTGCCTTTTTGCTCTGCTGATGGTTTCTTTTGCTGTGCAGCAGCTTTTTAATAGAAAGAGGTCCCATTTCTTCTGATAGTTCTCATGCTGTAGAGGTTTTGTTCATAAAGCCTTTCCCTAAGCCAATGTCTCCAAGAGTTCTACATAACCTGTTTTGCAGCAGGTTTAGTGTCTCTATTTTAACATTTAGATCTCTTATCCACTTTGATTTTAGTTTAGTACACAGTGAAAGAGATGGATCTAGCTTCAGTCTTTGGCAGATTAAAACCCAGTTTTTCCAGCACCATTTGTTAAAGAGGCTATTTTTCCTCCATTGAGGATGTTTGACTCCTTTGTCAAAGATGAGGTGGCTTAGTGTATCTGGCCTTGTTTCTTGATCTTCTAATCTATTCCACTAGTCCTCAGGTCTGCTTCTTTGCCAGTACCATGCCATCTTTATCACAGTGGCTTTGTAGTAAAGTTTCAAATTGGGGAGAGTGATGCCCCCTGCCATGTCCTTGTTTCCTAGAATTGCTTTTGCTATTCTAGGTCTCTTGTGGTTCCAGATGAACTTTTGCATGCTTTTCTGTAGATCTGTGAAATATGCTGTTGGGATATCAATTAGGATTGCATTGAATTTATAGAGAAGTTTTGGGAGTAAAGCCATTTTGACCATGTTGGCTCTTCCTATCCAGGAGCAATGGATGTCTTTCCATTTTCTGGCATCCTCTTCAATCTCCTTTTTCAGAGTGTTGCTGTTTTTGGAGTAGAGGTCCTTTACCTCCTTTGTTAGACTGACTCCTAGATACTTCATTTTTCTGGATGCCATTGTAAAAGAGACTGAGTCCACAATTTCTTTCTCTATCAATCTATTATTTGTGTATAAAAATGTAATTGTTTTTTGAGCATTGACCTTGTGTCTAGCTATGCTACTAAATTTGCTGATTAAGTCTAGCAGTTGTTTGGTGGAGTTTTTAGGGTCTTCTAGATAGAGTACCATGTCATCAGCAAATGACAGTTTAACTTCTTCTTTTCCTATCTTTATTCCTTTTATTTATTTCAAGTGTCTAATTGCAATGGCTAACATTTCTAGCACTGTGTTGAACAGGAGCAGTGACAGTGGACATCCTTGTCTTGTACCTGATCTTAGTGTGAAAGATTTCAGTTTTTGACCATTTAGGATGATGCTAGCTGTTGGTTTCTCGTAAATAAGTTTATTAGGTTGAGATACAGTCCATCTATTCTGAGTTTTGTAGGGTTTTGATCATGAATGGGTGTGGGAGTTCGTCAAATGCTTTCTCTGCATCTATTGAGATGACCATATGGTTTTTGTCTTTGAGTCTGTTGATATAGTGAATAATGTTTATTGATTTATGTATGTTTAACCATCCTTGCATCCCTGGGATGAATCTAACTTGGTCAGGGTGTATGATCTTCCTGATAATTCTCTGTATTCCATTTGCTAGTATCTTGTTGAAGATTTTTGCATTAATGTTCATTAGGGAGATTGGCCTTTAGTTCTTTTTTGGGTTGGGTCTTTTTCTCCTTTTGGAATCAAGGAAATGGTTGCTTCTAGGAATGAATTTGGGAGTACTGCTTCCCTTCCAATTCCATTAAAGAGTTTGAGAACTAGTGGTATTAACTCTTCTTTGAAAATTTTGTAGAATTCAGTAGTAAAGCCGTCAGGAGTAGGAATTTTCTTGTCGGTAGATTTTTTTACTGCATGTTCAATTTCACAAGTTGATATTGGGGTATTTAACATTTTTATAGCCTCATCATTCAGCTTTGGAAGTTCATATGTGCCTAGGAATTTTTGCATTTCTTCTACATTTTCCATCTTGTTGGAATACAAATTTTCAAAGTATGTGTTTATTATCCTCTGGACTTCCATTGGATCCATGGTGATTTCCCCTTTATCATTCCTAATAGCATGGATTTGAGCCCTTTTCCTTCCTTTGTTTGATAAGGTTAGCTAAAGGTCTGTTGATTTTGTTAATTTTTTCAATGAACCAACTCTTGGGTTCGTTGAGTTTTTGTGTGGTTCTCTTAGTCTCCACTGAATTAATTTCTGCCCTGATCCTTATAATTTCCTCCCAAGCTTTGGGTTTGTTTTGCTCCTCTTTTTCTAGTAGCTTGAGATTTAGCATTAGGTCATTTATTTGAGCTTGCTCTGTTTTCCTAGTGCAGGCATTTACTGCAGTTGTTTGGTGGAGGCTATTGCAGAACTGCTTTCATTGTGTCCCATAAATTCCTATAAGCTGTACTGGGATTATTGTTTAATTATAAAACTGTTCAATTTCTTTCCTGATTTCTTCTGTGATCCATTGATGGGTCAGCAGAATATTATTCAAGTTTCATCTATTTGTGATCTTCTTGGGATTTATTTTGCTATTCAGCTCCAATTTCAAGGCATTATGGCCTAACAGTATACAGGGGATAACTTCAATTCCTTGGCACTTACTTGAACATGTTCTATGAACTAGTATGTAGTCTATTTTGGAGAATGACCCATGGGCAGCTGAGGAGAATGTGTATTCTGATTTTGTTGGATGAAATACTCTGTAGACATCTATTAAGTCCATTTTTTCAAAGGTTTGGTTCAGTTCAAGTATTTAATTATTGATTTTTTGCCCCATTGGTTTGTCTAGTTGTGACAGTGGGGTATTGAAGTCCCCAACTTCTATTGTATTAGTGCTTAGCAGAGTTTTCATATCTGTTAATATTTCTTTTCCCTAGCTGCTTTCAGTATTTCATTCTTTTGTTGAATATCTGGAACTTTGATAATGATATGCCTGGGTATAGATTTTTTAATATTACGGCTTTTGGAGTCCTATATGCCTTGTTTATCTGTATGTCCAATTCTTTTTCTTTTCCTTTGAAGTTTTCTGCCATTATATCTGTAAATAGTTTTTTGTTGTCTTTTGCACTGTCTCCTGCCTCTTCACTGACTCTGATCAGCCTTATGTTATTCCTCTATGAGTCATCTAGGAACTGTTGGATTGATTTCTCATGGTCCCTTACCATTTTCCATAATTTGATCCTTTCCTGTTCCCTGGCTGTGAGCCTATCTTCTAGGTCTGAAATTCGGTTTTCTGCTTCATTCATTCTACTTTCAAACTTCCATTCTCATTTTTGATCACCTGGACCTCTGTTTGAAGCGCTTATAATGTTCCATTGCTTTTGTTATCTGAGCTTCTATGATGTTCCTGATCACTTCTTTAATGAAGTGCTTCACTGTGGACAGCATCTCTGTTTTCATCTCAGAGATCAGTTCTGATTTCCATTTTAGTAGATCTGCTTTTGTTACCAGTTCAGAGAGTCCTGGAGATTGAGCTTCATTTTGCTCCATTTTCTTTACCCTGAATTCCCCAGTGGTGGCAATCTTTGTGCCTGGGTTCTTGAATTTTTTCTCATATCTGTTGTGCTGGCAAAGACTGTAAATCACTGCACAACCTAAGTGGCGCTTACCCAGACAACGTGCAAACAGGAATGGAGCTCCCACTAGGCTTCTGGCCTGAGTCCAATGGGGGGTGGGCTGGAATAACCTGGGGTGGATGGATGTCTCACAGGGAAGTTGGCCTGGGTCCAGTGGCAGGCAGTCTACTTGCAGGCAGCGGAAATCACTGCACAGCCTCTGGGGCCCTTACCCAGACTCACCCAGAGGGAGTGGAACTCCCAGAGGGCATCTAGCCTTGGTCCAGCAGCAGGCCAGCTGCTTGCAGGCAGCGGAAGTCACTGCGCCGGCCTCTGTGGGGTTTACCCAGACTCACCCAGGGGAGTGGAGCTCCCAGGGGGTGTTTGGCCTGTGTCCAGTGGTGGGCCAGCTTTTTGCAGGTGGCAGAAGTCACTCAGACTCTATTCATTCTTAATCATCAGTAAATGTCCGTTGAATGATGGAATGAATGAACGCATACTCTTGCATCGCTGTCTCAGTTCTTCAGATCACATCTGTGCACTCAGCCTTGGTCTTGGTGGATTTCTGTGACTTCTAGATCAGAGTCTGTGGTATGGCAAGTGTTCGGAAGCCTCATTCAGCAAGAGAGCAAATGGTCTCTGTGCTGGAAACTCTCAGTCTCAGCCTCCTATGAGGCAAGGTCTTCTCGGGATGGTCTTGACCTCCACGCTATCATCGCCTTTTCTCTCTTTCTCCTCTTCAGCCTCTGGACTCTTGTCTGTTCCCATTAGGGCCCCTTCATATCATGGTAACATCCTGTAGGGCCTCGAATAGTCTCAAAATGGTGCTGAGCCACCTCAGCCGCCCTCTCCATGTCCTTCAGAATCTCTTCCGTCTTCTTCTCCCCTAGCTTTAGTTTGTTTAGACATAGTTTAGTTTGTTTCTAGTCCACTGATATTTTAAATTTATGATAATTGCTTTTCTACACTTCCCTTCAGTTTATTTATAATCTAAGTGTGTTTTAATGACTTTAAGAGAATATGCAATTTTGGTTGTATGTTATCCATCCCCAACAAATTGGATGGCAGCTTTTTTATTCTAATTTATTAGTTAGAAGGCAATTTTACTATCTGAATTTGTTCAAGGTTCACTTTTACTGTATTGTTAAAATGAATATATCTGTATTACCTACATTTCCAGAATTTCCTCTATGGCCTAGGGAGTTTCTGTGAATATTCCCTAGGCACATGGAAAAAAAAATTGAAGCATTCTCTTTTCTCAGAGTACATCAGAGTTCATAACTATCTCGTAATACTTCTGAATCATACTATTTTATTCTCAGTGTTTCACTTGATTTATCAAAGATTGTAAGAGGTAAATTAATGTCTCTTTCTATTTATGTTTCTCCTTTTTAATCTCTTATTTGTACTTTATGAACTTGGATGTCATTTCTTTGCCACATGTTCTTTGATATAGAAATAAGAATAATTATTAAAGATCCATGAGATGCACTTTACTGGATAAAATGCCTCTTTTATTAATTCTTCGCCTTTGCCTAAATTTTACTATTTCTAATTCTAAGACTCTTGCTTGTTTAGTTCCTTTGCTTAATTTATTTCTTTGTTTGGGTGTTTGCTTGGTTTTATTTATTTAGATGGTATCAGGGAGGTTTTTTCTTTTTTTTTTTTTACATTTCTTTAGTATGTCTTTGCTCACCTTTACTTTCAACTTCAGTGAGTTACTTTGTTTTGGATGCTTTCTACATCTTCATAGTTTGGTGTTTTCTATTTATTTAGACTCATTTCAAAGTTTCTTGTCTCAATAATTGGATTAAGTTCATTTATATTAACATGAGAAATATGTTTAGCTTATCTTAAAGCTAAAAGTAGATATGATTATTCTGGTAAATTTTTTTTTTTTTGAGACAGGGTCTCACTTTGTAGTTCAGGCTGGCTCTGAGCTCACTATTTAGCCCAGGCAAGCCTTGAACTCAGCAATCCTCCTGTCTCTGCCTCCCGAGTGCTAGGATTACAGGCGTGAGCCACCACGCCCAGCACTGTGGTATGTGGTTTTGATTGCTGGTGGGCATGAGTCTCCATGCCCAACATTGTATGTGGTCACCAGGTATCGAACTCAGCATCTTGCGCTTGCAAGGCAGGCGCCAGAACCGCTGAGCTAACCCTCTGGCCCTCTGGTAATTATTTTTTAATTTTTATTTACATATAACTGCTCTTCATTCTTTTTTAAGGTAGCGTATATTAATTCTTTATTCTTGAAAGAGAGAGAGAGGGTCTCAACATATAGTTCAGGCTGGCCATGAACTCAGTATGTGGCCTGGCCTCTAACTCATAGCTACCTTCCTGTATTATCCTCCAGAGGTTATAGGCAAATCTGCCACCCTGAGCTCATTCCTTATCCTAAAATGTATCCTAATGGCTGGCTGTGGTGGCTCATGCCTGTCATCCCAGCACTTTGGAGGCAGAGGCAGGAGGATTGCTGAATTCGGGGCTTGCCTGGGCTACATAGTGAGCTCAGGGCCAGCCTGAACTACAAATTGAGACCCTGTCTCAATCAATCAATCAATCAATCAATCAATCAATCAATCAATTTATCCTAATGATAAACTTCACATATCTCATTGTTCTTTGACACTTATTTCTTACTTAATATTAACTTTCTTAATGTTTGCCTTTCTGCACCTACATATACCAGTCTCCTAATACTGTCAGCTTTAAGTAATAGCCAATGATTAATATTTAGTGAGACTTTCAGTGAAACTATTCTTCTAACTTCTTTCAAGATTCCTCTAATTCTGCTCCTTGTCACTCTCATACTCTGTTAGAACATGAGATGCATGACTCATGGCTCTGACCTTCAAATTTGTATTTAGTGTTGCTTCTAGAGTGAAATACTGTATGTTCAGTGTTCCTTGCTTCTTATTGTAACTTTTCCCACTCAACTCTTGGTTAACACCAGTCTATCTCTAGAACTTGCTCCAAAAATGGCTTGTGAAAAATTACATTTCTTTATTTTTTCCATATTCATAACTGTTAAATCATTATACTTAAAGGACAGTTTAGCTGCATAGAAACTTTATTTACATAATTATATTCTTTTTATTTGACATCTTTGGGGATCTTTTGTTTTGTTTTGTTTTGTGTTTTTATGTTTATTTTCTTAAGACAATGTCTTATTATATAGTCCAGGCTACCACTGAACTTATTGTGTAGTTGAAACCAGCCTTGAACTCATGATCCACTTGCCTTGGTCTCTGAATTGCTAAAATTTTAGGTATCTGTTTATTTGGTTTTGGTTTTCTAAATATTGAACCACTACACATTGACACAGAATTTGGATGTAGCAGAATTTAAGAACTGTCTATTTTCTATGTGCTTTAATCTCTCTGCCTAGCTTCCCAGAGAATGTTTGGAAATCTTTTCATCTTATAACTGTATCTGGCTATGTCTCAATATTCACCATCCTATGTCCATGCCTCCTATCACACGGTATGAACATCTGACATAAATGTTTGTTTAAATATTTTATTTAAAGAAAATTTGATTAACTACATGCTTTAAATATTTCTTTTACAGTTCTTAAGTTTTGTTCTTTAAAGTGGCAACTGTTCAGACACTGACATTCTGATACTTTTATCCACAATATTCTACCTAAAGATGTATATATTTTTAAAATCTGTGTTGATTTTTGTAGCTTTTCTCATTCCTTCTATGGGATGATATGTTCTCTAAATTTCTTATAATTTTATCTTCATCTATTTGATGACTTGTTTTCTGCTTCTCTCTTAGATCAGATACCTCATATTGTCTTCCTGCCACCCCTTTTCTGAGTTCCAGTCTTTTTCTTTGATCTCTTATTTGTAGAGGTCATTACATGGTGTGTGATTTTCTTTTGACTGGCAGTAAAGTATTTGCTCAAAATATTCTACTTTGTTGCAACATTTTCCTGGTGAGTGTTCATCAATTTTAATGAACTTTGCTATTTTCTTTCTTAACATACTTTGCATTGATTTAGTGTTTACCAATCTTTCTTGTCACTGAACCCCTGGGCTCACTAATTTCTGAAGTCCCTTTCTTGTAGCAGGTGGATTATCTGGCAGATATTTACATCACAAATTTCTGAATACCACCGAATAAAAACTTCTTGTAAATGTGGCTCATACGTACTATTCCTCATGAAACCTCCATCAGCCGCTTCTCTTTAGCAACCTACAACATCCCTTCCAGCATCTCTGACTCACCCAGTTCCAACATCCATTATTGTAAACATGAGATGCAGTTTCTGCGCTTTCCGGTATAGCCCTTACCTCTTGGAAAAGTGGGTGTTTTCTGAAACAGCTGCCCTCCCTTCTCCTTGCTTCTTCTCTATATCTCTTGCATCATTTCTCTATATTTTATGTTACTTCTGATAGCTGTTAACATGTACTTTGAGTTCTGTGAATTGTACATGTCTTCCAATTTCACCTGAAAAGGAATTTCTGTGGTTATGACTATTTCCCTTTCAGGATTTTGATCATTTTCTTAGAATAATAAGAATAAATGCCAACCTAGGAAGTCTTCTTCATTCCAGAGCTAGTAAGATAAATTTTTAACTGGATTCCTCCACTTCCCTTCTCTCTCCTGGCTACTCTATTTTAGACGCTGGTATTATGTGCTAAACTTTTGAGGTACAGGGTTTCATAAAGGTCAATTTTCCCATCACCTGCTGCCTTCTACCTAATCCCTTTGAAAGAGAATCCTCTTGAGTTGACAACAGTATACAAGTTCCTGCTGAACTCAAACAGCCTGCGTGTGTGGCCACATGTCTCCAGGTGTGGCCATCTGACTCCATTCTAGACTTGCCAATTCTTTCTCCCTCCTCCTACTCTGTGTTCTGTTCCCCATTCAGTCTTTTCTTTCCAGCCTCTTTATTTTTGTGTCTGTCATTTCCTCAAAGAGAAACACCTACATTACTCACTTGCCTAACAATGGACAAGATACCAACACCCACAAGCTTAAAGGAAGAGAGATTTCTTTTGGCTCGTGGTTTCAGGGAATTCAATCTGTGGTTGGCTGTCCCCAGGCAGAAACATCATGGTGGAAGGGTATGTTGTAGGAAAACTGTTCAGCTCATGGCAACCAGGAAGCAGAGAAAAGGGAATGAAAGAGCTGGGGAGAAAGCAAATGGTCAGGGACAAGAATGTGTGCTTCGAGTTTCATTCTTAGTAGTCCACTTCCTTCAGTGAGACCCACCTACTAACAGCTCTTTCAACTACAGACCTGTCAGCAGAATACTCTACTAATGACTATAATACCTGGTGATCCAGTCACCTTCAAAAAACCCACTTGTGAACACTTCAGCCTTTTAGGGAAAATTTTAGACAGAAACTATAACACTTTAGTCCTGGGCTCCTAGAAGGCTCATGTCCATCTCATTACACAACACACATTACCTCCATCTTTAGGAATCACTGAAGTCTTAACAGTTCTGATATTACTTAAAAATCCAAGTCCATCGCAGATATGTAAATATCACATGTGTTCTCTGGTATGAGAAACAGAAGACATTAATGAGTTCTAGAATGTATGATGGATATTGTGAAATAGAAAATATGCAAAGGGAGATATGGTGGAGGAGTGAGTAATGAGGGGTAAAGAAAAAATGTGATGGTAATAAAAAAGGGAAACAAAGCTTATGTATTTAGGGGATGGAGGGTTGTGGGGTGGGTAGGAGAATGGGAAAAAATGAGAATTAAATTGTGTCATATACTGGTACAAATTTCCAATATTGAGTGCAATCACAATGTGTATATACAATGTACCAATAAAGATACAGTATTTTTTAAAAAACCCAAGTCCAAAGTTTCCTTTGAGACTCTAGACTTTCTCCTAGCCATGAGCCTCATGAAGGTCCTAGGGAAGGTTAACTCTTTCCCACATACAATGGCAGAGAGTAAACATCTGCACTCCAAAGTGCTGAACTCAAACTCCCACTGTGGGGCAGGCTGCCTGTCATCCAGCCCCAGCCTAGGCTTGCAAATGCTCCCTCACTGTTCCTTCCCCCCTGCTCTGTGTTCCACTGTCTTTCCTTTCTGCCTCCTCCTTTTGTTCCTGACATTTGCTTGATGTGAAATACCTGGTTCCTTCCCTTTACTTTACATGAGTGTATCTCACTACCGAACCTCCAGCTGAAAATAAATTTTCTTTTCCTCTGTACCCTGTAATATTTTTTCTGCACTTACCTTCGAGCCTTTGTCTTTTTGTCTGACACTACAGTTATATTCACATTTCTTGTCTTCCATCCTAGCATAAAGGCTCCAGAGAGAATAATTCTGCCTGATATATCTTTAGTTTCCCACAAAACATCCAGCACAATGAAAATACTCCATAAATATGCATTGAATGAATGAGGTCACTCTCCATACTTAATAAGACTAGAAATAAATACTGCTTTAAAGATTAATCATTTCACTGGGCTTCAGAGACACCATTATTCCATAAAGAAAGGAATCAGGATTTTACTGAGGTTTGGTCTTTTCATGAAATAGAATTTTTAAAGAAACCATTCCTTACTGAAGGAATCAATTCATTGAGCTCCAGCTTCCCATGGCTTTGTAGGTCCACATCGATGTTTCTGCTGCGCAATCCCCCTACTTCCTGGGTAAGGTCTCTCACCTTTTCTACTGCCATGACCCCGTCTAGGACTGACCTACACCTGTCCTTTTCTGAAGGCTTCCCCAGCCTCTTTCAGGGATGTGTTTTCTCATGCATTCTTGGGACAAATATGTTGACATAAAGAACTTAGCAAGAATGCCTATGTGTTTCTGCTATGAACAGATTTCTTGTCTTCCTAAGCCCTGGATTCTTTGAGGGAAAGAATGACAGCTCACATCACCCATCCCAAACTTGAGCAACTGGATCATATTCCAATAATAAAACTACCAGGGTTTCAAAAATCTTAGCACCATGTATACACAGCTTCACCACCAAGAACCACCACAGAAGTTCTAGTCACAGCATCTCAGATATCTCTCTTCTGGTATCCACATGCAAAGCCAAGACTGATGGTTAACTGCTGTGTCAGTCTGAGTAATCAATACCCAGCTAAACTGGATCAGCACAGGTCTGGACATGGACACCCACCTAGGAAAGATGATCACTGGAATGGTACAGAGAGGAAGGGAAGAAGGAAGGCTTCTCCACAGGGCTCCAGTCTTTACTTTCATCAAGAACACCGTCTCCTGGCCTCCAGCACAGACCTTCCAGCCTTCTCACAGGGACTCTCATGGGACACTACAATGGGCTCCACACCTTTGACTGGATCCTTCAGATCTCCAGCATAGGGACCGTCCCTTTGTGCTCCTCTACAACTAACTTTTGACCACTGTAAGCCAATCTTATAAATCCTTATACATTTCTCTACCTTGCCTTTAATCTTTTTCTCTAGTAAGCACTGACTGATACACCAATTCTACCAAAGAAAAAAAAATTTTTTTGAGACAGGGTCTCGCTTTGTAGTTCAGGCTGGCTCTGAGCTCACTATGTAGCCCAGGCAAGCCTCGAACTCAGCAATCCTCCTGCCTCTGCCTCCCAAGTGCTGGGATTACAGGCATGAGCCACCACGCCCGGCACTGTGGTGTGTGGTATTGATGGCTGGTGGACATGAGTCACCACGCCCAGCATTGTATGTGTTTTCCGGGGATCGAACTCAGGACCTTGAGCTTGCGAGGCAGGTGCCAGAACCACTGAACTAACCCTCCGGCCCATACCAAAAATTTTTAACTTCTACATTTTGGTCTATAAGGTTCATGGGTGGATGAGCACTTCTGAGGTTATCGATCCAAGCTTTTGTTAATATGTGATGAACCTGGACAAATTATCTTTACAGTAGACTCTATAAAACAAAGTCTCACCTGATCACACCATTCTGGCCAACAAGAGGAATGAGGAAGAGACAGGGAGATATAGAGAACTAGAAAATAAAACAAATGAGAGAATATCCCTGGAACAATTAGGATGTGTGTTTGCAATGAAAAGACCCTTCCCTCTTCAGATGACAATATCTACCCCCTTGTAATATTGCTTGCCAAGGTCTCAAAAGAAAACACTAACTTTACTTGTACAAGACACAATAGAACCCAAAATTTGAAATCAATCCATGAACAGAGACGTGTAAGGCTTATGTTCTCCAACTGTGGTACTAGGGTAAATTTTTCAGTCACTAGAAGTAAGAATAAAGCTAAACTGTGAGTGCCACCTGGTGGACAGTTTTGCAACTCCATGAGACTCCTCCAACGTAAGAGATGGGGTCAGTGCTGAGGGTGGACAAGGCGCTAGACAAGGTCTTTTGCGATGCCCAAACCGCAGTCTCATGAAAGGGTCTGTGCCACGTCCTTAGTGCACAGGGAACTTGGGGTAGTTTTAGAGGTTCCATTCTTAAGGTTCTTGATGTGAGCAGTTGACAACTCAGGGAAGTGACACAGGAGAACGTTAGCTGGTACATTAGTGTGTACAATGAAAAAACAAAAACCCTAGTGTGTGTTACATGGGTGGGCACATTTATCCATCCACACTTGCAATCCTGAGGGCCTCCCCTCTGCCTCCTGCAAGGGGAGAATTTTACGTTTTCCCTTTCCTGACCTCAGTGCCCTGAGAATGTCCCTCTTTTTTTTTTTTTTTTTTTTTTTTTTTGAGACAGGGTCTCACTTTGTAGTTCAGGCTGGCTCTGAGCTCACTATGTAGCCCAGGCAAGCCTGGAACTCAGCAATCCTCCTGTCTCTGCCTCCTGGGATGACAGGCGTGAGCCACCACGCCCAGCATTGTATGTGGTTACCGGGATCAAACTCAGGACCTTGCACTTGCGAGGCAGGCGCCGGGACCGCTGAGCTAAATCTCCGGCCTGAGAATTTCCCTCTTTTTGACAATCACGGCAACCTGTGTAAACCCTGGGGTGGTGGCTATAGTTATTACAGCAAAAGGAATCCACTAGGATCTGCCTGCGCACCTTCCAAGGATCACCCTGGGGAAGCCATGACCTTTTCCCATCTTTCTTCCTCTCCGAGTGTGTGACAGGGACTCAACTGTGTCCGCCAGCTGGAATTGTTGGTCAAGACTACAGGAAAGGCTAGAACTGAGCTCCTGGGTTCAATCTTCAAAAAGCTTCAGTCTCGCAGCTGCCGTTCTGGACAAGCTCCTCGGAAGGGAATCAATGAGACAGCATTTGTCTTCCTGACAGAAAGGCCCCTCAGAGGCCTTTTTCTGTTTGTTTCTGAGCTGCCCCCGCCACAGCTGAGGCAGATGTGACTTAGGTCCCAGCCCCCACTCGGTGATTCTGCAAAGGTCTGATTTTTCCTGTCCATAAGGACAGAGCGGAGGTCACTGACAGAGCAAGAGCCACAGGGTTTGGGTCTTGTGGTTGGATAAAGGTCCTCTGCAAAGCCAGGCCAACAGCCCGGCCTGGACCCTTCTCTGTGGGACGGAGGTGCTGGCTCCTTTCCACATGCACAGCTATGACTGCTCGTCCCAGGGGTGTTGTGGCCTGAGCCACACAGACCCTGAATGCATCCCAGCCTGGGCACCCACCAGCTTGGTCCTCTGTGAGTCACTTCACCTCTGAAGGACTCATAAATTCTCCTTTATAAAGTGTGGGTAACAGTGCTTTCCTCATATAATTCCTATAAGAACTAATGAACACAGCGTGTATAGCACAAGTTAAGACCCAATATTAATTCTCTCTACAGTTGTTAACTCTGAAATGAAGGAAAGTAGCTATTAATGTCTGCACTATACATATACTTCTAGAATTTTTGCACATGCATAGCAACAAAGAGAATTAATTCTTTGAACATCAAACCCTTTGTAAAAAAACAAAGTCTTATTTTGAATTATTTAAAGTAGCACTTAGATATATTGTTTTCATAATTTTTCCTCGTATTATTTTAAAGAGATAATGTTATCTCTACAAAACATGACTGAAACCAGAAATTTCAAAAACTATACAGCTTTTTTTTGCAAAAAAATCTCATATTTTGTTCAGATAATACTCAAGTAAATAAGTTTTATATATTTTTCCCCTCTTAGAAATAGAAACATTTACTAAACACTTCAGTATGTTAACAATATTGTTTTTTGTGCATTTTCTACATTTATTTTAGAAATAGTCAAATTCACTGTTCTTGGTTAACCATTCCATGAATGTTTATAATCACATAGGGTCATATATCCACTGCTACAATTGGCACTGAACAAAGAGTTCTACCTTCCCCTCAAGACTCCTTCACACCATGCCACTGGACTCAGTCCCTGCCTCACTCTCAACCCCTGGCACCCAATGGTCCATGCTCCATCCCTGTAGTCTTGCCTTTTCCAGAGTGGCATAGAAGTGGATTCACACACGATGTCTTCTTTAGGGTAC
Organism: Thryonomys swinderianus; assembly: GCA_004025085.1. Classification (NCBI taxonomy): domain Eukaryota; kingdom Metazoa; phylum Chordata; class Mammalia; order Rodentia; family Thryonomyidae; genus Thryonomys; species Thryonomys swinderianus. The sequence continues at coordinate 13,608 of PVIC010000560.1, read as the reverse complement.
AGCTTCTTGCTACAGTGAATGTGAACCATATCCAGGCAGTTTGGTGTATCAGTTTATCCCCCACCTTTGTGGCACACATCGTCCTCAGAGCTATTCTAAGAGCCACCCTTGTCAGTTTCCCTGAACCCCCTAACTAGAGAATACAAAACAAATTTATGTGTAAGTAGCCATTCTGGGGTCTTTAAGAGATAGAAACAAACAAAAACCGTAGTTGTTGGCCTCCAGGAAGTCATTATTCCAGGGGCTGGCTAGCACTAAACCAGCTGGATCACTCAAGCAAGAAAAATCAGATCATTTCCCACAAGGGAGAAATAACACAGTCAAAAATAACATTGAAGTTTGGAAAACAGGAAGATTATTAGAGTTTCAAGGGAGACTCACAGGGAGGGGAGCGTGAGGTGAGGCTGAAGTGCAAGGAAGCTTTGGGCCAGTGGGAAGGACCGGGAAAGGGCAACTTGGGCCAAGATTGGAGAGCTGGGCGGGGAACTCCCGCCAGAGGCCCATGGAATGTGGGACATAGGACAGATAGGCAGCCATGTGCACAGCAATGAGTAAGGGCTCCTGGTGGGGAGGAAGCCTGGAGAAGGCCGGAGACCAGCTGAACAGGCCACTAGTCCTCTGGGAGGACTTCAGATTTACTCTGAGGGTGATGGGCTGTGGGGAGATCCTGAGCAGATGTTTATGATAGAACTCGCATAGGAGCAGGCCCTGTAGGGACAGAGGCAGAGACAGGAAGCAGGTTGGAGGCTGTAACTTGAACTCAGGTGATAAATCATGCTGCCTGTGCCAAGGAGAGGACAGAGGGGTTGATGGGGATCAGAATCTGAACCTACTATGAAGGTAGAGCCAGCAGAATTTGCTAAAATAAGCACTTGAAAGGATAGAATTGCCCATTGCCTGGGAAGAGAAGATCCAAGAAGAGTAAGTTGACTTTTGACGTGGTAGTTTGAAGACGCCTCTCAGGCATCCCTTCCCCAGATGGTGAGTTGAATCAAGGGAGAGATGAGAATGGAATACAATGTCATGAGGCAGAGGGTCGGAGACTGAGGGGAGAGGCCATCAGACACCACTGCAGAGGCCTCAGCACAGAGATGAAAGATGCTGGAGGGATAGAAGGAAGAGGTTCTTAAAGACTATTTAAGTGAGGCTCCTTAGCCTTGAGGGGGAAGAGAAAAGTCCCAGTTTTAATCTTGGATGATTTCAAGACTAGGACGTAAGACACATAGATCTGTTGAAACCTGCAGAAAACATGGAACCAAGTTCTGCAGTTTACATGGCCAAAGAGCCTGCCCTTGGCAAAGGCTGAGAAGAGGTCACTGGTGCAAATTGAGAGAAGCTCAAGGAAAGCCTTTAGGCTCCCAACCCCCCTGTACCCTAGGGCCACATTCCTTAATCTCTCTGAAGGTAAATATCACCCTGAAGAATCCACATCATCTTTCTAATCTCAGGTGTAACTAGAGGGCCAGGGAAGTAGGTTTCTCCCACCCAGCTGAGAATCACAGTCTCCAGGATGGGAGGTACACTGAATGCCACCAGCGCCAAAGGGAACTTGAAAGAAGTGACTCAGCAGAGTCACCTTACCTTCACAACTGTGCCCACCTCTGGTTAATCACAAGTGTCCTTAAATAGGGGGAGTTCTGCTAAACAAAGATGACTGAAGTTTTTATAAAAAATTTTTTATATAAAATTTTACATAAAATTTTTTGTGTGTGAAACTTACAACTCTCATGATTTCTGCAGGCCAAGAACTAGGTCTGAATAAGGTCTCAAAACCTAGTGAAACAACCCTGGATCAAGTGTTGGGAAGAGTCAGCTTGCAGCAGCAGCTAAAATGGCCGCATGATTTCTTTCAAAGGCATGATTGCTCTCAGCAGTTTCATGAAACTGTCCTCTCCCTGAGAAAACACCAAGTCTGCTTTTCAGGAAATAATACTATCCAATTTATCAGCACACATGACTCTGCTGCAGTCTCCAGAGGGCCCAATAAAGCTGATTTGCACACTGATCGCCAATCACCCCCATGAATAATACATGAATAATGCACATTTCAGACATGTCCTGAATAACAGTTCAAGTAGAAATAGGTGGTGTTATGTCATGTTTTCCAGGGCAAAGGTTCAAAGTGCACAGGAAACAAATTAAACAGATGAAGAACAGCATGGGGGCAGGGTGAGGGGCGCATCAGAGAATGAGGGCCTTCATGAGAAGATGTGCACAGCAGAAAATGCACAGGGAGCAAAGGCAATGGTTTTAGGTATTAACTGCTTCATTCTGCAGTTTGACGAAACCATAGTTGAAACAGGCAGTTCCTGACCAGGCAGGACATGGTGGACATGGCAGAGCCCGAGGAAAGGGGCGAATAGCGTGTCTCATATCCAAAAAGATTGGGAGTGATCCCCAGGTGACCTTCAAATCTTGGGAAATACCTACTGGCAACTCAGCATCATGGAATTTCTACTGACTTCTTGTAGAAGCAACTGAAACTTGCTGAGTGGTTCAGACTGTCAAACCTGGATGCACAGGGGGCCAGGGATTTAGCTCAGTGGTACCAGCACCTGCCTAGCAAGCACAAGGTTTCTGGTTCAATGCCCGGTGACCACATACAACAATACTGGGCATAGTGACTCGCGTCCACCAGCGATCAGTACCACATACCACAGTGCCAGGCATGGTGGCTCACACCTATAATCCCAACACTCGGGAGGCAGAGGCAGGAGGATTGCTGAGTTTGAGGTTTGCCTGGGCTACATAGTGAGCTCAGGGCCAGCCTGGACTACATAGCGAGACCCTGTTACAAAAAAAAAAGAAAAGAAAAAGCTGGATGCCTCTGGTGGAAGTATCATTAGCTGTGGCCCAAGGAAGTTCCCGTAAGGAGGAGTGGAGGACTGTGTCTCAGCCTGGGCGGGTTCTTGGCATCTTGTCACAGAAAATCCTTTTAGGGTGTTTAGTGAGATTTAGGCTGATTGTTAGGAAGAGTTAGAAAATGTAATGGTTAATCTTTATCATCAATCTGATTGGTTTGAGAGGTGCATAGGAGATTAATAAAGCACATTTCAGGTGTATCTGAGTAGTCACAGCAACACGAATGTGGGGACTTCACCTGGTCCATGGCTCTTTTTTCTCAGCCATCCATCATTTGACTCTGCTGTGATCAAGTTCTGGGGCTCTGGGATCTCTTTCTAGAGATTCTTCCTAGGTTATTCTTGCCCTAAATAAAGAATGGAATAAAACAGCCACCAAAAGTCATGAAGTTTTACATTTATTGAAGTAGGAACAGAAAAGAAACATGCTCTAGAAGTTGTATGGGCCAACTAAAGTAGGAAAAAAGTACGTTCTGCAGGGTAAAAGTGGACCATTGTGAAAGAGAGCACAGTGGCCAAGAGCTCATGGTGGCCATCCTTCGTATCTTCCACTCCTCAGGCTGACATCAATTCTGGGCTATCCTGTCAAAAATTTGCCTGAGTTCCCATGAGAAGAGTCAAAGATCATGCCTTCTGACTGGACGTGTTTTTCAGCATACGTCCTGGCATCCTATTTGCCTAGCCAACTGGCCACACCCTAGTCTGTTCCCTCAATGCCCCCTTTCCAGATTACCCTCAGTGGAGCAGCATTTTTTGACTATCCCCTTCTAAAGTGTTTCTGCCTCACCGCCAGGAGACCATAGACTGAAACTTCTAAAACACTGCATCAACATGAACCTTTCCCCTTTAGCTTATGTCAGGTATTTTTGTGCCAGAGATAGAAAGTTGACTAATAGAAGAAGTAAGAGAAAGTAGAGAAGGGACTTTTGCTTGAGGAGTTGAAGCAGACAGAGCACTGACAGAAAGGATCAGACTGGCCCGTTAGGACCAGCTTTTACAGATGCACTGTGTGAGCCAGAGTCTAGCTGATTGTTCTTTTAGTTCGGGCTGTATGCAAGGTGGCTCTGGAGAAGTCCTTGCTATCCAGTCTCTAGGTGCCTCTACTTGGGAGAGTCTCCATTTTACAGAGGCTTTGCTGGAATCCAGGATGATAGTGGGTTTAGTCCCGTGGCTAGAGACTCGTAGGTGTCCACTGAAAATTGTAAATCTCTGTAAATCTCTTTTGTTACTGTCCACAGTTTTGAAGGTGAATGAGATAGGTATGTGAATTTGGGACTAATCAACTTTATATTGCCAGCTTTCAGACAAACACTCCCTAGATGATTACCAAGCCTATCTGCACAGCCGAGCAAGGACCTGACCCAAAGTTTTCAAGTAATAAAGGAGACATACAACGTGAAGGTCGTTCTTTGCTTTTAATTACCCACAGGTCACCTACATGCCTACATGAAGAGTCACTGCTTTGTTTTGTTCTGCTATTTTTAACAGAGGCCATTTTTGAGTTCTCAGCTGCTACAAAAGAAAACAAAAATCATGCTTATAAATTCCAAGTAAGGACTATGCCCTTTTATCACCAACATGGTCTCTGAGTGTCTCTAAAGAAAGGTACGTAGAACCATAAGTTATGAGTGGTATGGAGCAAATATCAAGTAGAAAAGTAAGCCACCAGCCTGAGCCAGGTGCCGGGGGGAGCCAGAGGCCTGAGGATGGGTGGGCAGTGACTTCCAGTTGTTCCTGATTCCATCCCTGGCTGAGAGGATTGGAGAGCCCAAAGCGGGGGACAAGAGAGCAAGAGCAAGAATCAGCTGTTCAGTCCAGGCAGGGAAGAGCAGATGTTATGAATTCCAAGATGAGCATCTCGCCTGCCATGTCCTCCCAAACCTCCCAAAGAGGAGCAGGACCTGCTGATGTACCGGAGCTCTGACGCGTGGCCTAAAAGTTGATCACTTTCCTCCCTGCTTGAATTTCCTGCTCAGGGCCTCTCAAGGACCCTCAAAAAGACTGATAAGTCTGGGTCATTTATTCTCAAATGGACCTACCCTGAGGACATACTAATAAGTGAAATAAATAGGTCACAGAGATGTAAATACCATACCATATCTTTTCTCTGGTATGAGCGACTGAAGATATAAATAAGTTCTGGAGTATATGATAGACACTGTGAAACAGAAAATATTCAAATGGTAAAGGAGTTGGTGTACATAATGTGGGAAAAAATGTGATAGAAAAAAAAGGGAAATAAAGCTTATGTAAATACAGGGCAGGGGGTTGTAGGGTAGGGAAGGGAATGGGAAAAAATGAGAATTAAGACATGTCATATACTGGTACAAATTTTCAATGTCGATTGAGATATATATATATATATATATATATATATATATGTATGTATGTATGTATATAAAATGTCCCAATAAAATCAATTAACTAATTTAAAAATACAAAATAAAAAGACATCCCTTAGTGCTCAGGGCTGGAGAGCAGGAGTCAGGAAGCAAGTGTTCCCGGGTGCTCCTGGTGCTGCTCCTGAGTAAGGCTCTGACTCTTGGGCTTCTAAGCAAGTGAAGGAGACAATGACACAATGGTTCTAAGGTTGACAGAGTGAGAGCTAGGGAACTCATCGAAACACTGTGGTGAGGCAGACAAGACAGAGGGTTTTCATTGCATAACCGCCAGGATGTGAAAGAAGCTGGAGAAAGCATTTGCTGAGATAACAGGTATGTGAGCACAGATGACTGAGTGACTGGTAGTACATTAATGGTCGGCTCCCACCCTGCACCCCCACCATGCCCCAGCAGGGCAGGGCGACCCCTCCCCCCCAGAAGGAAGGCAGTAAGGAGGTGACTGTGACTGTTTAGTCTGTCCCCACTGGGCTCCTGGATGGTACAGACAGGATTAAAAAAATGTGAGACTCCTGTTCCCATCACTGAATTTTCAGACCTTGCTCATCCTGTCTTGGTGAGTTCATTCTGGTGATGAGGTACTTTGCTACTCTGCTTGTTAGTAAGAGAAACTCAGTAACGGTCCCTCCATCTATAGGGAACATGGACTGTCAGGCAGTTCTCAACTGCTAGGAATTCAGGATCCCAAGGGAAAGGTGGCACTAAGAAAATGAGGATACAAGTGATACCGAGGGATACCACAGGACACACAGGGTAGTATTTTGAAAGATAAAAGATATTAATTCACCATTTGTTATTCTAGTGCTGCTAAAAATCAAGTCAGAAAAAAACAAATAAAAGAAGAAAAGGGAGGGAGAAGGGAAGAAAGGAAAATTTTTGTGTAGTAGGTGGTACCAAAAACCAAACTCAGGACCTTATGCTTGCGAGGCAGATATCAGAACCACAGAGCTAAACCCCAGGTCCTGAAGGAAATATATTTAAATGAGCACAAGAGTAAGTAATGCTAGTGTCTGGCCTTAGAGGTAGAGAACAGGAAGAGTAAACAGAGTATTATAGGTAGAAAAGCCAGCTAGACAAACGGTAGGCAGATAGATAGGGCCAGCCCCTGAATGACTTGCAAAAGTCATGATCCTTTCAAAGGTCAACACCATCAATGAGACGCTACCCTTCCAGATAGCAGTGACCTGACTGACAGGCCTCATTCTCCTCCTAGGATGGAAGATCAAGATCAGGATCCACCCCCTCCTTGGGAATGCAGTGATAGCAAACTCCCCAGACAGAGGGCCAGGACTTTGGATCACCTAGAAGAGTCTCCTGACAGGAAAGACCCTCTACAACCTGATTTCTCATTAGAACACCATTTAATCAATATTACCTAAGCAATTATATTTGCTGTAATCTTATTGCTTAATCATGGTTTTGTCTATTTTCTGAGGTTTCTCGCTGTACCAATGTCCCCTAAGCTACTGTATTTGCAATGTTACTGGTTGATTGTAGTTTTGTCCCACCTTAGACCCACCTCACCTCATGGCTTTGCTGCATAAAAGCCCTCTAAAAAGTGAGATGGGTGGGTTACCCACTTTCCAGATTCACCCTTCTGTCTCTCTTAGGCAGAATCTTGCTCTCTCAATAAGATTTTCCTACTCAAACCTCCTTCGTTTCTAAAATTCATTCTTCAATTTTCAGAGAACATGAACTCACATTTCAGGTGGGGAGCTAGGCCTTTCTCTCCTGTGTCAAGAGTTCATCTCAAATGTAAAGGAAGTTAATTATTTCCAAGTGCAACTCCAATACCACTGCTTCCAGATCTTCTATTATTTAACAAAAAAGAAAAAAAAACAGATAAATAAAAGAAAAGTCTATTTCATTTCAGGTGTACTTGCCTGATTTTTAAACATCGACTCATTTAAAAATTAAGAAAGGGTAGCCTGTAATCCCAGCACTCGGGAGGCAGAGACAGGAGGATTGCTGAGTTCGAGGCTTGCCTGGGCTACATAGTGAGCTCAGAGCCAGCCCGAACTACAAAGCGAGAGCCTGTCTCAAAAAAAAAAAAAAAATTAAGAAATGGTATTCTTATTCAGAGCAAACCGAACACTGTGGGAGACAGGAGTCAAAGGTGGAGGAACCCATTTACAAGCTGTGTTTTGAAAGGTCTGTGGACAGTTAGGGACTCAGAACGCCGTCCCCGCAGACCACTGCCCCGCCCCAAACAGCTCTGCAACTTCAACTGCCCCAGACGTTTCCGCTGTAGGAGAGGATTCGGCATTTTACGTCAGCTTCTGCTAAGCTTCTGCGAACCAAAGAGCTGTCTTCAAGCAGGACGTTGGGCAAGGTGACCCCAAGGGTCACTTCTGAATCTAATTGACAACTCGCGTCTTGAAATTAGGAGAATAATGACAGCATAACAATGATAAAGCCGATGATCCATTAAGTGCTTCATTTCCAGTGAGTTCACTTGTGCTCTCTGAAATCACTCAGAGTATGCAATCATCTCTTTCATGTAGGAAAAATTAGCACTGAGTTAGAAACTATGCATATGTACCCGCTTTTCTCCCTGTCCGCTTTCTTTGACATTTATATTAGAGATCACAGACATCCCTGGTAACTAAGGATATTGGACCCTACTGACTCCTTATAAACATGAACCACATGCAAAGCAGGGTGGGCTGTGTCAAAGAAGCAGCCTAGGGTAGCTCAGAAGTGGACAGTTTCTCCCAGAAACTCCAAACCCACCGAGAGAGAGAGAAATCATCAGCAGAAAAGCAAGCGCTAACTGAGGAGTAAATTCAGCACTTCCAGAAGAGCAGAGGTGCTGGTGGAGTTTCTTTCACCAAAGGTGAATTAAATTGGGCCCCCAAGGAAGTGGTGCGTATTTGAAGGAGCTGAGAGAAAGGGTGAGATCACCATCGTTTTCCTCTTGGTTTCAAGGTCCCGTCACTATCAGGCAGCCTGAGAGAACGCAGCAGGTAGGACTGGGAAGGACAAGGAAAGAGAGGGCAGGACAGTGCCCAGCAGCCCAGTCTCTCCACATTTTGCAGCACTGGGGCCAGTGCACAGGCAGAGGCCTGCAGACTCAGGCCTTGTGCACAGGATTAGCACCTCTCTCTTTGTGTCTTGTCGCCTGGCTGCTATCTCCGGGCCTCAGGGCAGGCACGCCAGGGCTGCAGAGGCTGGCTTTGAAGGCTCCCCTCAGAGGCACAGCCTGTGGGAGGGTCCTGTTGCCTGAACTTGGCTCCTGGCCACTGGCGTGGGTCTCAAAGCAAAGGGGAGGCCCAGAGCACAGAAGCCTGACAATCCCCTGTCCTCCTTCTGCCTGGAGGGTTGGAGGGCACTTTCCCAAATCAGTTCAGGCCAAATAAGGGAAGCAGTTTGTGGGAGGCAGAGTACAATGGGACCTTGGGAAGCCCAGTAGAAAAGGAAGGGAGAGGAGGGAGGGAAATCCTATTTGACAATGAAGAGGAGGCTTTGAACTTGCAGATCTTTCCATCAGAGGCAGAAGTTGCACTAATGAAGCTCCAGCTGGGGGTTCACAAGAGTGTGTGAATAAATATGAAGGGGAGGCCGAAATGACAGCTCCCCGCCCCTAACGCATCCACCCCCAGGTGCTACTGGGCATCTGTTCCATAATTAACCAGGCTCTCCCCTCCACTTAAGCTTCCTTCTCCTCCACCTCCCTCTATGGCTGCTGAAATACTTGCCATAATTATCCCCTGTGTCTCTAAGCAGTCCTCTGGAAGGAACTTGTTATTTGGCCCTTTTCTCTTCCTCTATCTCCTCCATTCTGGGCAGGGTGACGGCAATCCTTGGTAGAAGGGGTTTGGGAGCATCCCATGTCTGCAGGCCTTTGCAGGTCCTAGCTTTCTGTCCTACCCCATGGGCACAATACCAATTGTCCCCTTAATAGGACTCAGTGGGGCAGGACGGAGAAAAACACATAACAGAGTACATGAGGAAACCATGTTTCATCAACCGATAATTTTCCCCATCTCCCATGATCTCACCTTTCTGTGGGCTGAAAATCACAATAGCAATGAAAATACATGAGATGACGTGGCACATAGAACATGGTGAGACTTAACAGGACAGGGCACACACTGTAAGGCTAGCATCCTGAGAGACCGAGGCAGGAGGACTCCAAGTTTGAGCCCAGCCTGGACAACTTAACAAAACTGTTTCAAAATAAAAAATAAAAGGAGCTGAAGATTAGCTCAATATGAAGTTTCTCTGTTCAGTCCCCAGTCCAGAAGAAAGAAGAAAAAAGAAGGATACAAACAAAGGAAGAACGAAAGAAAAGAGACTTCTTTCCAGTAAACACATCATATATATCTAGATACAGCAGCAAGGGAAGGTGCCCATCTGGTCTATGATTGCATACTGCCCACAATGGCAATCAATAAATATTTGATAAGAGATGGATTACCGCTTTGTCACTCACTTTACAAAAGCTGTCTCTAAATACAACGCTCATGAGAAATAAGTCATAACATCTCCACTTGAAGGTAAGGAGAACCAAGATACAGAGGTTGAGCAACTTCCCCATAGTCACACAGGCACTAAGAGGCAAAGTCAGCGTTTGACCACGGACCTGACACCAACCCAGCAGTCCTCCTCTTATGCTTTATCACCAGGTCACTTTCATGCATAAAACACTGCAGAATATCCTTGATAGTGACTTTGGTACCTCTTCTCCCTACAGCTCGTTTTACTGACTCCCACACACTGTTCAAGTTTGGAGACTCAGAGAAGAGACCTACAGCTGTATGAAGCTTTTATTAGTATGAGTCATATTTTGTTTGACTCAGTATCACTGACTATAGATCAAAAATACTTAGCACATGGTAGGTATGTAGCCAATGTGTGCTGAATTTCTGTTTTACAGATAATGTTCCTGAGATTCAGGGATAGGACTAATGGATTCAAGAACTATAGGCAGGATATGGAAAAACCACAGTTTGAATCTAGAGCTTTTAACTGTGAGCACAGGGACCTCTCTGGTAATCTATCAACTACTGAGTTACCCAGTACATAATTTAATTTCATATAACAAATGAAGTTCTATAATTGTGGTTATTTCCATTTTTTTCTGACAGCTTCTTAATATATATGACCAACTAATAATCATAAACTTGAGTTATTTCAGTTTTTATAATAATGAAAATCGTGCAAGCTTAGTATAGAATATTAGAAGAGAACAAAGAAAAGAAATTAAATCAATAATCTCAAAACATTTAAATTTAATATTTTCTTCCACCCTGCTTATGCTTTTTTACATAATTGAAATAATATTCTTTATATAACTTGGGATCCTATTTTTTTCTGAACTAAATATTGCATCAAACATTTCTCTATTTACTTCAGTAATTTTCCTGTTTACTGTTTAATGACTTAAAATCATCATTTCATGTGCTCTGATAATTATTTTTAATGATTAAAAATAATCCATTCTGTAGCCTGTCAGCTAAACACTATCTCCCAGTTTTTCACTTTTAAAAATAATATAGAAAACATCTCTTTTTCTTTCTGAATTTTGGAATATGTTTTAGAGTAGTTCTCTAGTAGAGAAATTATTGAGTCAATGGCTATAAACATTTTTGAGGCTCTTGAAATACATTGCCAAATTGCTTTCCCAATCAGTTCTGCTAATTTTTGTTCCCACTAACAGTGATTTGGGTATTCCTATCATTTTAAATTTGGTAATTTCTTCAGAACACACACACACATAATCACAATGTTTTGAATTTCAATGAAAGAAATTTTAGAGATGATTTAGTTGGCCCTCCCTTCTCCTTTTATACATCAGGAAAGTTAAGTCCAGCTGGTATAATGGCTGCCAGAGTTTATGAGGAACTGGGGTAATGGCCTGGTCTCCAGCCAGTCTGCTGAGTCCCCCTTCTCCACATCCCTCCTAGGAATCTGCAAAGAGTTTTGCAATCCGTTTATCTGGTCAACAGAGTGTTACAGAGTCTCTATCACTTGACAACTTAATTTTGACTGTACCTTGAAGGGAGGACGCATGAAAAAAATTCCCCTCTGTGGCAAAAAAAGGGAATTTCATGATACTACTCTTCTATCCTCCAGGATTCGGCAGGAAACCTTGTATCTACTTATCACTTCCTCTTCCTGGCTCAGGCTCCTGGAACTCTGTGAGCCCTGTTTGACATGTACCCCAGCAACCTTCCTTTGGGCTTCTGCTTTCCCCATCCCTTCTCAGCGTGATGGCTGCCTACCTCATTTTCAACCTCAGGCCAAGCAGAAGTGTTGCTCCTACCCATCTGCCACGTTGGCCACATTTCCCTGATTGCTAAGTAATTCTAGGCTCTTCCCAGGAGCTCAGTAAGCTGTGAGTGAAGCCTTTCCTCCAAGACCCTGCCTCATTCTCAGACACAGATGCGCATCTTTCACTGCAGGCCAGACGGCCCCTAACTGGAAGTGCGGCCTGCGTGGTACAAGAAGAATGAAAATAATGTGTAAGTGAAACTTCTGCATAGGCTGAATGTATAAATGAATGAGTGAATGGATGAACCATGTTCAGGGCTGTCGCAGGTATTTGCCACAGCTGAACTAACTGGGCTTCTCGTACACATGTGTACTTCATACTGGAACTTTCCAAATCAGGATATGGACACGCAACTATCTTATTGGTAGTTTTTATAAGATGCTGAACATAGGAAATGATCAATAAATATAATTAATACATGAGCCAGAAATTATTTTCTCACAATAGACCAAAACTAACACCATAGCGCTTAAGCGCAATAGCTCAAATATTTCATCTGACTTTGGCCAGCCACATGCAATTCTATACTTTCGGTGGACAATGAAACTCATATCGCGAGTCACAGGAGGTCACTTCCCAGCCACTGTGATATTCCTGTAATCATTCTCACATCACCGTGGGAGAGGAGGGCAAGGCTATCCATTCAACACACAGGGAGACACAGAGAGCTTGAGTTTTCATCCCTTTTTTGACCTGATCACCAAATAATTGGCCAGTGCGGAAAAGACCTCTGGCAGACTTTTGTCTGTCGGGGGACTTGAAGAAGCCTTAGTACGCTCTACACTGAACATCTTTGGGACAGTGTGACACTGTTATTTACTACAATATTTCAATAGGACAGAATCATCCTTGCTAAGTAGCCTAAGAACTACAGGTGGAACATCTATCATTTTTTGTTCCTCTCTTCTACATGCATGTCTGTGCTTTGTAATTGAATCTAAATATGGCACTGGAGTATTTTTAAAATGTAGAGATTGGAAACACTTATTGGAAGAGGCTAGTTTACAGGTTGGGGGCTTGGCACTGGCAGCAGCTAAGGGACTGAGAGAATATGGCAGAATTAAAGTTGGCACGATACAGAAGGGACATGGAAAAGGCTGGATTTGGCTTAAGTGCCTTCGCATCAGCTGCTGTAACCTGGCAAATGGATAAGAAATTTTTTCACGCTGAGCAATAAAATAAAACTTATGGAAACAATAAATTTTCTGTCTAGCCAGTAAGTCAAATTAGAAAAGAGTAGATTTTCCCCAACCAGGCCTGAAAAATCAATGTAGTTTGGAGGTCCAAGGATAGCAAGGAAGTTAATGGCATTTTGAAGTCTGAGTTCATAGTGCACATCACAGACCGGCAAGCAGTGTCCCTTAGACTGAACCTAGTCCGCTGTCTATTTTTGTAGGCTCACAAAAGAATAATAGTTTTGCACATTATTTTTTGTACTGGGGAATCGAACTCAGGCCTTTGGTGAACATATATATAGGCCTGAGTTCAATTCCCCAGTACAAAAAAAAATGTGTATATATTTATATATATATATATATATAATACATGTATATATCTACACACATGTGTGTGTGTATATATATATATTTTTTTTTTGAGACAGGGCCTTGCTTTGTAGTTCAGGCTGGCCCTGAGCTCATTATGTAGCCTAGGCAAGCCTCGAATTCAGCAATCCTCCTGTCTCTGCCTCCGGAGTACTGGGATGACAGGCGTGAGCCACCACGCCCGGCACTGTGGTATGTGGTACTGATTGCTGCTGGGCATGAGTCACCATGGCCACCATTGTTGTATGTGGTTACAGGAATGGAACTCAGGACCTTGTGCTTGCGAGGCAGGCGCCAGAACCACTGAGCTAAATCTCCAGCCTGGTGCATATATTTTTAAAAAACTGAAAAAGCCTACAAGAAGAATACTGTTCTATGACACATCAAAAATCATGCAAAATTTTGAATTTCAGCCTCCATAAATATAGTTTTATTGGAGTTCAGCCACACTTCTTTGTTTATGTAGTGTCTAAGACTACTTTTGTGCTATGGTGACAGAGCTGAGTAGTTGCAAAAGAGAACACACT